>APFE030689080.1:93631-169340 GCA_000404065.3 Pinus taeda
AATAAAGCTAGTTATTTTTCCACAAGGAAGTTACCATTGAATTTTTCTCCCCAAGAGAGAATAAAATGATTAAATAATGTGCTAGATAGGTTTGGATCAAAGGATATATTTTATATAAAAACGTAGATATAATAGTTCATAGATGTGTTAGAGAAGATGAAATATTTGGACTTTTGAAATCATGTTATGATGAATCATGTGGTGGGAATTTTTCAAATAAGAGATATTCTTACAAAATATTGCACCTCATATACTATTGGCCAACTCTCTTTAGAGATGCTAAGAATCATTTGAGAAGTTGTGATAGTTGTGAATGAATGGGTTTACAAATAGTAGCAGATGAGATTCCCCTTTATTCATAACTTCTTATGGAGCATTTTGATGAATGGGATCTATAATGTGTACTATCTACATATCCTTCATTTAAAGGAAAGAAATATATATTAGTTTGCAGTAGCTATGTGAACAAGTGGGTGGAAGAGAAATCCCGAACCATAATAATAGAAAATGGCACAGTAAATTTCTTATTTGAAGACATTTATTACATATTTTGGGTCCCAAGAGAAATCAATACTAACTAAGGAGTGAAATTTGCAATTTACCTCAAGGATCATGAAATGAATTATTGAAAAGCACAATATGCTCCTTATCATTTGTAGGTCAATAGTCAAGTGGAGTCAACATAAGTATTGGAAAAAATCATGAGCAAGAAAATCCGACTTCATTGGAAGGACTAGGTAGATCAACAACCAAAATATTTATGGACCTATAAGACAACATGGGAAAATATCATTGTTTTTATTTCCTATGAATTGATATATGGTATGTAAGTCCTTATTCCTACTAAATTTTAAATTCAAAATATTAGAATTGTTTTTGAATTAAGAATGGACTTGACTTAAGCTCAAAAGCAATTAATAGTGCAATTAAATGAGTTAGATGAAATTTGACTTAAATATCTCCAAAAAAATATTTTGGTTCCAAAACAAAGAATGAAGTGAGATGACATGTTCATTAAGATAAATTAGTTCAAAGTCAATGACTAGGTTTTCCTCTTTTGTTCCAAATTTAAGGAATTTAATGTCAATTCACCACTCATTTGCATGGCCCTTATAATATACAAGAAGTATTTGATAATATTTCGACACAAATAAATGAAATTTATGGGGAAGGAGTTTCATTTGTGGTCAATGGTCATAGGTTAAAACTATCCAACTGGCCCATCAATCAAAATTATTTTATTTCCCTACACCATCATCAATATGAGATGTAAGTTTTACTTGAAAGGAGCATAATCTACTCCTATTCCATCTTGAATTTACCTTTTTAAAATATAAAAAATAGCAAAAAATAAGAAATAAACACACACACCACAGCATACGAAAAAAGGGAAAAAAATAACAGAAGTTCAATTGTGAAAATATAGGTTAATGACATAATCGATACTTGAATTTTCATTAGAAAACCAAGAAATCGGCCAATTAAAATTCATAATAAAATGAACTTCCAAGTGGTTGCTAGATTCATCAATGTCTTGTAATCAACGTTCAAAATTGTTAGTGATTTCCTATTAGGATCAAATATTGATCTAAAGAGGATACCTACAAAGAAGAACATGTCTCATATTTTTCAAAAGCTCAGTGGCTATTGTATATAAATTTGTATAAAGCATTATAGTTGTAAACTAACGAGGTTGAAGAGTCTATTTTAAGTCTTTATGAGACTAATTTACTATCAAAATAAGAAATAAGAAGGAAATCATTTGATCATCAACTCCATAAAAGCGTAAGTTTCATTATCCATTCAAAAGGGAATAAGTTTTTATGATCATCCATTTCAAAAGGAATGGAGTTATAGTCATATATGTCAACATAAAATAATTTAGCCTACAATTAAAGCCTTCAAGGATAGTCTAAAAAGTATGCAATTAGAAGCTCCAATCAATAAATGAAGACTATCAGCTAACAAGTCAAGAGTTGAAGACTTTAAACCAAGATGATTGAAGATACCAAGAATTATTTATATGGTATCAATTATGCTAAGAATAATATTTCAATAGTTTGAATTTTTGTTAATAATCAAAATTGAAATCAATAATGACACCTTTTTATTTTCCATTTACATTTTTATAAATACTTTTAAAATTTTCTTCTAAAACTCTTTTGGTCATTTTTGTCTACATTAACACTTTTAAATCTCAACTTAATATTTGAATTGGACTTTTAATCATTGTACAAAAATTTTGTATCTACATTACCTATCTATCCTATCCATAATTACTATTATATAACCATCATTTCATTATCCTGATAAATATTTCATCTAATAATTATTACGACCTATCCCACTACTTCTCTAGAATAACATCTTTATCATACACTTGAAATGAATCTCATTACCTCTATATACACATATCCTGATAATAATCCTTGAATTGACTCTTAACCAAGAGCAACAACTTCTATATTTTTGACCTCTTATTCTTAGCAACAAATGTTTATTCCACATAATTTGTTGTGAAAACATATGCTCTATTCTAAACATTATACTCTACCTCTCTGGCTTTTACATTTGAAATTTCCCTAGCATGCCATTGTACATTGTAAGCACCATACACTGCTATGCTTTGGAACATTGATGTGCTAACCTCCTCTCACAAAGTAAAAGTTATTTATCGACGAAGTATGTTTAAGGTTTAGACAAAGTATATTTTCATCAATGTTTCCATGAGAAACATATTGATTTTTATTCTTATCATGAATGAGTATTGACATAAAAATGTTTAAAGTTCAACAATAGGATTTTTATATGATTTTTATATGTTATCAAATTATTTTCTCAGAAATTTGAGTGACATATACAACATGTTCTTCATACTTATTTAGAATTAGTGATAGTTACAGACATAGATGTTTTCAGAAATTGCAATTTCCCCACAATATACTATCTGTTATAAATGTCTTAAATACATTCTCCATAACTTAATATCGACATATGAGTAATTGGTTATGTATGACACTCGTACAAATTTGAAGTGCACATAGTCTAACAATGGAAATGACAGACAAAGATGAATCTTGTGACCTTGAAGTAACTCATTTACACCAAGAGTTTCAACCAATTCTTCAAAATACAGGATGGATTTATTTTTTATCTATGTTTCAAAGGCATAACATGGAGGTTACAAAATGGTGCTCAAACTTTTGATGGTGAGTGCATTATTTGGTAACCTAATTAGACATCTTTTCTAACTATCATAAATCACTTGTTTTCCTTAGAAAGGGGAAATATGGTTCAAAATAAAGCCATAGAAGAGAAATCATGTAACCCTTTCCTCAATATACGAAGAGAAAAACCCAATAGGTCCATATGTATCTCAAGAAACGTCTGGTTGAAAAATCCATGGAAAGCCTTATTTTTTCTCATCCAAAAATACATAACCTATGAGGGGAAAGGAAAATTTTAAGGATGGAGAATGTTCTTGAAGTTTAAAAACATTGACGAATATCACTAATCCCTAATATGGAAACTATAAAATGTTTATTGATATATTTGTAAGATTATTCAAATTTATAATAATTTTATACGTAGACTCTATATAATGGTGGTGATTTTTAAGGTAAAATAAATTTATATTCTAAAATTTGGGTGAATTGTCTTTTATAAAAGTTGGAAATTGGCGAATATTTTTTGTGGAAAAATCATGGAAAATTAGCCCACTGGGCGAACATTAGCCCCTAAAATGTTCCATGTTGAGGAGAGATACAATGTTATGTTTATATACCATATATGCTTATTTTGCATCTAAAAAATCTAAATATTATCAATGTGCCTTACTATTTGTTAAATAACCTAACAAAAATGGCCAAGGCCATCCAAAGGAAACTAGGAAATGTAGATTGATGCCTTTCCTATCATGGCCTCATTAAAATCGTTTTCCAACATGAGTTATAAAATAATAATAAAAATTGGGAGTAGTTTGTTATTGATAATGGCCATAAGTAAATCTAAAGACGATCCATAGGATAACTTTGTTTAGAAAACAGAATCAAAGAGGGACATTTTAAGTGTCAAAGAAAGATGGAAGTGGAAAATCCTACAAAAAACAAGTTACATATCAAAGAAGGATAACTAGAGTGATGCCCGAGCTCAATAAGGAAGGTAAACAAAATGGTTTACAAGAAAAATAAGAATTTACAAATATTACTAAAAATCTGAGGAAAAAATTGTTTACCTCTAGAACATCATTATTGGAAGTTGACAAGGATCAATAGATTTTATGTGATTATAGTGAATCATCAAAGGTGGAGGAGGGAGAACCATCCACATTTGTAAGAATGGAATAAGAACACTTTACATTTGTAGCACGGGAAGAGGAACTATCATCATTTCAAGAGAAGGACTTTTCCACCTTTACCAAAACTCATAAATGCACTCCTTAAGATTCAAAAGGAAAATCTCCTATGTAATTTTCAAAGATATATATGAAAAATAATAAACAAAAACTAGAAGGCTAAAAGAGAACTCAAAGGGATTGCAATGTTAAAACGTTATATTAAAACTCAAAATCAAATGCTCACTAGGAAATGTATGAACAACACTAAAGAAGAGAGCGAGAGAGAGGAGCAAGAGAATGAGAGGTTACAAAAGAAAAAAAGTTCCTCGTATCAAGGAATATTACCAATGGTACAAACAAATAAAAGAACTGAATCCTAAAAAATATGAGGATCAAAGCACTCATCCAAAGACAAAGGAAACAAAGATGAAGAGGGTCTACATCTAATGTGGATATCCCCTTGAGAGAAATAGGGGCCTTTCAAAGATGAGAGGAATAAATTCTGATTGCATGAGGACAGGTAATACCCTCTCCTTAGGGGAGGTGTTGGTAATCAAATATTTCACCAAAAAGCCACAAAAATAACCATCATTTCAACCATATTTACCCCCATTTTCATTTAATTTTTCTTCATTTTACTTAAATTTGTCCACTAAATCCAAACAAAACCATAAAAATGCATTTACAATATTTTGTTTTCATTTTTATTATTTATCAATTTTTAGGCGTTGTTACCATTTTTACCTGTCGTTACATGAAATAATTTGATTTGGTAAATTTCCATTCATTAAGATATTGGCAAGTGGTTTGGAGAAAATTGTGAACATGGGTATTTTTCCCAACATTCACAATAAATACAACTTCCACTTGGATCCAAAAAATTCCACATCGAGATTTGATGTCAATACTTTGCCAATGCTACCATGAAGAGGAAAATCATGCTATCAGAGAAAACAAATCTTCCCAGGTTTCTACAATCTATGATTTCGCACAATTTAAGCTACCATAGAATTAGAATCTATTGATGATGAATTCTAAATTGATAACTTAGTTATATTGTAGAGGATTATTGCCATTTTAGTTTCATTATTTCTTTATATAAATACTCATACAATTGAAACCATGTTCAATTTAGTTTCTTGTGCATTGTGTTGCTAGTGAATATCTCGTTTTTTTTTTTTTAATATCCTATTACATATTTGTAATATACCCTCTACTTATATTGAAATTAATGGTTCCTTTGATCAAGTGTAGAATTTTCTTTTAAAAAAAAGTCTAAATATTGCTTCAAGGGAGTGGTTGAAGTGGTACATAGAGAATTTTTGCTATCCTCTCTCACCCATGGGATTGGAATAGAGGCATTACAACATAGTTTTCTACCCGTTGAGGCCCCAATATGTGCTTGATTACCTAGCTTGACTTGAGTTAATTGATTTCCTTTAATGGGATCTAGAGTATCCTTTCCATATAATTTCTTTCCCAAACAACAATATCAGTAGGTGAAGTGACTATTGTTGCATGATATTTAAAAAATGTGATATCCCACAAACTATATTTTTCCCATACAAGATTTCATAACCTAGATTGGAAAATATTAGTTCAGATTTTGTCCTGGAAATTACGTTGGTACCATATAACTTTATTTTACGCTGTAATAGTTGAAGTAAAAGTAGTCTTGATATCAAGTTATAACTTTTATTGTATCCACCATAGTGACTTGGTGTATTTAATCTCTTTAATCATATATGTTAAGCTTAGTCAAAGCTTGTATTCCATTATTAGATGTCAATCTTGAATTCAATTCACATTTAAAATTTGAACTTTATTCTCATTAAAAGTTTGTTTTGGGATTTGATCAACTTTCATATTTTCTTAATTTTATCTTGAATATCATCCTTTACTTAAGCCTTCAGTTAACATTCTTTAGTAGCCTTTAAATCTCACAGTTCCTTTGAAATTTGATAAAAAAATCATTTTAATTAAGCTTAGTATTTATTAAAGTGACATGTTGGGAAACTAAGCTAATTATTTCACATATAATAAGTCTGATTCATCAATTTATGAATCCAAGATTGATATGATAAATTTCTTAATTTACGCAAGAAAATTAATCTTCCCAAGTCAAACCATGATGGCACCCAGCCCAACACTGTTATAAAACTATAATAGTGTGATGACTTGTTATGTTTGACTAATGTATGGGAATGATTCTATAATATTTGCGTACTTGATTAAATCATATGCTAAAGTTGACACATGTATGAAATGCGACGAATATTTTGGCTTTCGGTTGTTATGGCATTCAATGAGATTATAATGGGGAG
Organism: Pinus taeda; assembly: GCA_000404065.3. Classification (NCBI taxonomy): domain Eukaryota; kingdom Viridiplantae; phylum Streptophyta; class Pinopsida; order Pinales; family Pinaceae; genus Pinus; species Pinus taeda. Next base: position 100,292 of record APFE030689080.1, read on the forward strand.
TACTTTCCTGGGTGTTTGCACTTCTCGCTCGTCCCTAGGCTCTTTTCCCTTCTTCATTAGCTCTCTCACTCATTTGCTATAGTTTGTCGAGGGTTTGTTCCCCAGGCTCTGTAAAACTCAGTATGCGGTTGTGCTATAAGTCGAGGGCGTTTTTGGTTCTTTGTCAATATGGTTGTGCTGGTATTTGCTTCTTGGTCTGTAGACTATTCTAGCTTGTCCAATGGTGGCTTAGTTAAGTCCTCTGTTGAGCTTCGTCTTCTCTCTGTCGTGGTGTCTGCAGGCTTCTTTATATAAACTTCTGTACTGGTATTCTTATTCTGGTTGGCATTTTCAACATTTGCTTGTTCCCAAGATGGCTCAATGGCTTCCTTCGACTTCCGGTGTGATGCACAGGTATTCACTCTGTCTCTGCTTCAACTAGCGAAACTTTGTTCCTCAATTCCTAACCCTACTTTCTCCTTATTCGTCACAGTCAATCGATGTTGTTGCTCGAACGCTTGTCTGCAACGCTACTGCACACTCTCAAGTAATGGTTTATGTTTTTCCTTGACAGTTCGGTGTTTTTATTCCCCATTCTATATCTCCATTCCTATTGTGATGTATTGGCTAACACTGGGTAATGTTGGCTCTACAGGTGCTGAGAGTTGCAGTGGGAGGGTTTGGCTATACTCACCTCGGTTTTATTTGGTGGGCTCTGCCTCTTCTTAATTCTTGTTAGTTCTTTGTCTGGGTCTTTTAGCTTTGTCTTCAGATTAGATGGGTTGTCCAACACTCTTGTTGTATAGTCCTCTACAAGCACTACTTTTTTGTTCCAGAACTTTGATTTCCTCTGGGTCTTGGTCGCTATCTTTGGTTGGGAACTGTAGTGCTCCTCCAAACCCTCACCTAGGGTTTCATCGTTCTTGGTCTATGTGTTTTCTATTAAATTTGTATATCGTAGTTGAAACCCTCTCTTAGGGTTTATAGTCCAGGGTTTGGTCATTCACGGTTTTATGTGTATGCAGTCGAGTTCTGTAATTCTATTTCACAGGCCTTTGCAATTCTGGAAAGGGGAACAATTTAGAACATTGTAATAATATGAAATTTAATTTGCCTGGGTTTGTTCGTCACTTGGTTTCTCCAGTCTCGTCGTTGGAACTGCTGTTATGTATATTTAGTTTGTTGATTGAAATATATTGTGTTGCTTTGTCGAGTTCTCTAAATGTGATAATAATTTTATAAGACAATCTTCAAAATAGAATAGTGGAAGTTTCGTTCGGACTTGATTTCTTGGCCTGTAAAAGTTCTGGTTGTGCTGCTTCTGGTTTTGTCTTTGTTCACTATTACGGAAAGACTGCAAACTCTCGTACTCTTTCTGTTCTTTAATATTGTTAAACGAATTGGTTATTCCACTCGAGAAATATAAAAGAAAAGGACTATTTTACAGAATCTGTAATGAATTGGTTATATGCTCAAATTGCTTTCAATCGAAACTCAGTAAATTATAATAGACACACATATGGATAGAAATATTGATTTCTATGTTGTTACTTTTTATTTATTTGAGTACGAGTGGTCTTGAACTGAACCCCCCCATGGTTTAATCCTGTTACATATATAGCTTTTCTGTTCCAGTTCATGAAATTGTACAATTGATTTTCACTTAAACTTTTACAATTATTTAGTTGCTAGTCATTCATTCCATATTATGACATGATTTTATTTTCAAATACGTTTTCATTCCCTTTTCAAATAAAAGAATAATTATGACTTGTTGACAATAGACAAACACATGTTCCTAACTATTCAACTACCCTTAACTAACTAACAGAAACTAAAAGTAAAAGCCCTACCTACTTTCATGTCAACCAACATAAAGACTAATAAAAGTAAATTCAATTTTTCTCTGGCCTACCCGAGACCGACACTCGATCATGGTGCCTGAGTTGGATGCTCCTGCAACAAACCATGGCCATAGAGCTTATTTCACAACGATGGCCCACGTCTCTATGGGTCCATCGATCCGTCGAGCCTTCTTGTATTAGTGGAAAACCACAAAATTGACCCTAGTCATAGTGCCTCATACATTTCTCCATCGATCCACCAAAGGGATTAACTTTATGTCGCAAGGTGATCACCACATTACTTGTATTAATGTTATTTTTATTACAAGAACATTTTTCATATGTTCCACCCAACCATGGGAATTCAGTGAGAAAGACACTCCAATATTATACCATTAAGCCATAATGGAAAAATAATAGTTCTCATTATTTTTTTTTGTATTAGATCAATCCATACATGCTAGGAAAACATTTTACACCAAAAAAATCCAAGTAACTGTTTTATCTCTCATGTGATCCATGGTACTCTCTATCTCTATCCTTTGCAACCCCAAGGAAATACCTACATCCTTTTCTACTTAAGAGTTCCTCAATTATAGCTGAAGGACTTATTTTCTTTACTAAACATTCCTTTCAAATCCTTCTGTTATTCAATGCTCTTCAATGTGTGAAAGAGAGTCCACCTTTTACTTACCTTATGGGTATTTTCTTTAGGATTCTTACTTAGGTTCCCAAGCATCTTAATAGCAGGAATTGCATAGGTTTTTAGGTTCCTAACTTTCCCAACCACTATGCTCTCCCATAGCCTTTTGTTTTCTACCAAGATACACAATTTTTTTCTTGTTTTTGGAAGCTTCATTATTTAGTTATTTTCTTAGTATTTTTTGTTTCTTGGTCCAGTATTATGTGTACAACAATGTACATTACCTCCCCCATCTCTTGAAATAGCATAATTTCTAGTGTGAATTTATGCTTCTAATAGGAAGGGTAAAATGAGGAAGGTTATGGTTGGCGATAGCTTTGTCAAATGGAATCATGTACTCAAACCATGCTTCAATACCTTCACGAAAATACTTTCCCAACGAACCTCTTACATGCATAGAATAACTATCTTAATGGTTCAATGTACATGTATGGTTTCATTAATTGAACATGGTGAAAAGGAGAAGATTTCATGGGTTGGGAATTGGTAGAAAATGATTCGGTCTCCCAAAGACTCTCTTTCCTCTTCTCCTTTAGTGGAAACATATGAACTCTTTTTTCTTGTTTTCTCATAGCTTGTATGGACTATTTTATGTTATAATTTAAACATTAGTATTAACATTTCTTACACCTACAATGATATGCCTATCACATTGTCCATGGAAATACATCCAATCATGTGCCTATCCATTAACTAATTAAGCTTTACCTTTGAGATTTACACTAGCAATACATGCTAGCATATTTAAATCATCTACATAATTCGATTCAATACAATCAAAGATCAAAACCAAGACATTACAATCCCCATATCTAAATATATTGTGAAATCACATCACATTTTTTTTTAGTGTAACACCAAATTAGACACATAATTGTTCTCTCAACAACTTAAATCCATACTTTTATCTCACATTTGAATGGAAAAAAGGCTTCTACCAAGTCATGCAAAATAATTGTTTTGTAGTTGAGGCACGAAGGAAATCTTAGATATCCTCGAAGTGGACCCTCGTGTAATGAATGTTATGAATGACCTAATGAATTTGTCCACAACAATGAAGCTATTTAAAGTCTAGTTGTAGAGCTCACCATTATTTAATAAAGGGATTATGGAATTATCAATGATGATGAAGCTCCAAATTTACTTAAAATTTGTGTTATAGGAAAAGTTTGTCTTTTTTTTTGCATTTGCGTTAAACTAATGACACACATGTACACTAAATTGTCTTTACATCTACCTTAAATTGTCTCTAATGTGTGCAATATTTTGTATTAACATTTCCATTATTTCTTTATAAGAAATATGTTTTCCTTTATTCTATGAATCTATCTTAATTTATCAAACTTTCTCAAGTATGATACAAAATATTAAACATTAATTAATTTCTGTAAGTGAATTCATTTCTTGCGATTTTATTATATATGCATATACGCTCCAATATCTTTACTCTTTCATTCATTCATTGAATACCTTCTTTGTTAACATAATAGTTTTTTTGGTTATAGTAAAATAGTTTTATAAGCCTATTTCATATAATTAAAATGTGTAAAACCCTTATGTTGCACACCATGCTCCCTTATATTTTGCTTTGATTAAAAATAATACAACATATCACTACCTTTGAACCAACCAAAAAAAAATGCATCCCCATATAGACTTCTTGCCTTCAATACATTCAATCCATTTAGAATCAATATGTTGTAAGTAGCATAACTACCCTTTCATTGAATGTGCACAATGCACCATATAATTTTTCTAGCTACTTTATAATGACTTATCTTCAATTATTCTATATATCTCAAAATTATTATAATAACACAAATAAGGTTAGGTTAAGTAAATTTTTTATTATGTGTTATTATAACTCTTTTATTAAATCATTTGCATTTTTAGTTTGATATAGGTATGTTATACTTCTATGCCAAATTAATAATCCAAGTCTTTTAACTATAATAATTATAATCTAATTTTAAAGTCACTACCAAGACAACACCAAATTAGTGTAGATAACTTTTTAGACATGGAACCTATCTCATGTACATAATTTAATTAATAAACATATAAACACATAATAGTTATAATAAAATATTTATGAGAATCCCCATACACACAATGTACATTACATTAAAAAAAAAAGATTATAAAATTATGAAACATGTCAATGAAAATTGGAAAATATCTAACTATATTTATTGTGAGGATTTTAATATATTAGAAATAAATATATTTGTATATATAGATATCTATAAAAATACGAGTAGTATTATTAAAAACCAACATAGGTCCATTTTAATTTTGGATCTTTTAATCTCCCAAAAAAATAATGTCTTTGAAGGTGTACATATTTTCTCAAGTTTTACACTCAAAAAGAGGTTTGGACAACTTATCTAGAATGAGTAAATAATTTTTGTACTTAAAAGCTTAATATGTGTAGTTTAACAATTCAAGTATCCAAGGGAGTTTTCAAGGCATTCAATCTATTTGTGCATTCAAAAATACAATTTAAAAAATTAAAATGTATACATGGTATAGGTGTATGTGTGCGTATACATCTTAACCATCAATGTATGAGGTGAGGAAAGAAATCAAATCTCTTAAGGTGCAAATATTTTTTCAAGTTTTCACCTCAAGAAGCTTGTCAGTCTAGACACTTCATAGGTTTGTGATTAAGATGGATATATGCTAATTGGTACATAGAAAATGAAAATAAATATATGTTAATTGTTAATAATACTATTTATATTTTTATAAAGTTCAACATTATATATATGTACATTCTTTTTTTATCTTTAAATGTGTGGAGAAAAATCTTATAGTGTTAATCTAAAAAAATATTCAATGAAACATTGATTAAAATAATAATAATAATATAATTAAATTAAAAAAAAATAATTAAAATTAATTTATATAGTATAATGTTATTTTATCCATAAAAATTACAAACAATTAGTATATATATATATATATATATATATATATATATATATATATATATATATAATTTTTAAATATAAATTTATATATATATAATTTTTAAAATTTCATAATATTTTTAGGGTTTCAACTAATTAAATATATAAAAATTTAAAGATTTACAATACAAAAATAGTTTTTACAAACAATAAATAATGTAGATATAAAATTAAAAAATATAAAGCATGCCCATACCTAATAATTAATTGTGTATTAACCACAATTACAAGGCTAATTTAAATATTAATTTCAGACAATGGTAAATATTAAATTGGCTATGTAACTGCAATTTTTGATTATTCAATCTTTGTGCAATTTTTTTTATATTTGTCAATTCCAGATACATAGTTTACCGTTAGATAGTAAAGTGGATTTGGTCAATTGGGCATGTTTAGTATCTATAAGTCTTGTGGTACAATTCCTCACGAAACTATGTATACTCGAGAACTAAATTATGTATACTTGAGAGCAAAGGCACGATTTTTTCATTTCGTAAAAAAAAAAATAGTAAATGGTAAAGACTCGGTGATTGAGAGTTGGTGGCATGGCAAACACACGATAAGTAGAGCAGCCGTCTCTCTCCAACGCTCATAAGAAAATCTGTTGAGATGCGGCTTCAAGGAAATAGGTGGCATACACCTGTATGCATGTTTCTTGGAGAGTGTTTATATTTTGTTTCAAACTTTTTTATATAAATTTATAAATAAGTTAAGCAATAAGGTAGTTAAAAAATGCAGCTTCTAAAATAGACGAAAGATTGTATTACCAAACGACATATTGACTTTATGTATGATGTTCCCCCAAGAGGAATGACAAATTGTTGATTTCTTATATGAAGATTCCTGAAGAGGAATTACTCTGAAGCTTCTGTGAGTTGAAATGGTTGTTTATTAGTACAAATCTTTTGCTTTTTGCTTCGTATTTTATAATGGAAAAACGGAAGAGGAGGTACTTGGAGGGTTGAAGCAATTTGAATTTTATATATACGGAGTACAAAAACAACAACAATGGCGGCTACCTGCCCTTAAACTTTTGCCGTCTCACTTGCTACCTGCCAATCGTTCCCTCAAGAGTATTTAATATCTAACCGACACGAAATCCTGCGTCCTTGATCACATGCAGTTTTTTTGGTAACCATTAAAGGTATTGAATAATAATAAATATTTGTTTACTAAATATAAAAGTAATATATAATATAATATATATATATTTAAATAATTCACTTTGAAAATATTTTTTGAAAATAGGTAGAATTCTAAATAGAAGTCATCATTTCATGAACTTAATCGTAAGTTTGCTTAATTTTATTAGACAAAGTCCACCAAACCTCAAGTTGAACTCAAAATCTTACCTGAATCATAAAAAGTGGAAAAAAGATAATTGAATTCCCTAAAATTACGCGTTTTAGTCTTGACCGTCGCCTCCAACGGCACATGGTTCACAACGCACTCTTATCAGTCGTAATTGTGGAACTTGTAACATGTGTCATCGTGGCAAGCCCTCGACGACGATCGTAAACTGTTCAGATTGATGTCATCGTGGTGTCATCACGTGAACAGTGAGGTTGTCGAAGTTGGAACAGTTCTCACAAATCATTGCTGGACTCTAGTGCTGGTCGAAGTCACGACTTCGAGGCTCCAAACAAGAAGACACTATTGCAAACCAGGGTTTCATTTTGCTCCTTCACTGGGATTTGAGACCAGGGTATCACCATAGTCCGAGGTTGCACGGGAGACCAGCGTATTCTCCTATTCCAAGGTGGGAGAGAACAAAGTTTTAATATTGACTGTTCGATACAAGAGGGTGAGAAGAGCAAACCATAGGGTAGTCCGTGAGCAGCATGATCAACTAAGAGCTAAGAGTGGTTAGGATTCATTCTTCACAAGCAATATTTTTAAAATAATTGAGCATAGCAAAACAGGAGGGTGAGCAACATAATCAACTAAGAGCTTTTAGGATTGTTCATGAACATTTGTTTTTTTAAATCAATATTCATGTTCAAGTTATGTTTTAGATCTCAGAACTTATTAAAAAAATATTATTGAAAAGGAAAGAAAAAGAAGCGAAGGAGAAAGTAAAAAAGTAAAACCCTCGTTAAATTGTATTTTCAAAATCCATTGCGATGGCATGGAAATATGTTAAGAAGTTACTTATACGTGGAAATATATTTATTATAGGATTATTGCTTTTTTTTATTATGAGTAATAAAAGTAGAGGAGGTGTTGAAGGATGCACTAAGATATTTATGGTGATATTATTAATAGAAGTGGAGGTTCAGTTGAAATATGCATTAAGATATTTTAGGAGTGGAGAAAGACTATAACACTAACGTGGAAAAAGGGAGAAAGGGGAGGAAAAAACAATGATTCTAAGGGAGATTGTTATGTGTTCCTCAAAAACCATTCATTCTTCCTCAAACACTATTCATTTTACCTCAAACATAATAGCAAGAAAGACTATTACAGTCCGAAGGTGGAAAGGGAGTAAGGGGGAGGAAGAAGCAATGAATTCTAAGGTAGATTGGCATGTCTTCCTCAAACACGATTCATTCTATCTCAATCATAATAACAAGAAAGACTATTACAGTCTAAAGGTGGAAAGGGATAAAGGCGGAGGAAGAAGCAATGAATTGTAAGTAGATTGTCATGTCTTCCTCAAGCACCATGCATTCTAACTCAAACATAATAGCAAAAGTGTCCTAGAGACAAAAATTTTATTAATAAAGTAAAGAAAATTACTTAATATGCAAGAGCTTACAACAATCACTGATTACTCTTGGGAGAAAAATAAGCTTTAAATAAGCTTATGCTCTAAATTAATTTAGTTATGGAGCACTCATTTCATGTGACAAGTGTCCATTTACATTTAATGTGATTCGAAGAAATCTTCTAATAGATTTCCTATTTTGATTCCTAAATAACCACACTTTTCTAGATGTCAAATCTATTATAGAAAATAAATATTCTAAAAAGGCTCAATGACTCTAAATAATTAAATATTAAACTACCTAAATAATTAAATGCTAAACTATGTACTTTGGATCATATGTCTAACATTCCCCCCTTTGATCTAGAAGTATGCTACAAAAAACATCAAGTGCTTCCGTGAACTCAGTAAATTTGATCCTACCAAGCAATTTTGTGAAAGTATCCAAGATTTGGTCTTTTGAAGGACAATATATCAGTTTGATGATGTCCTTTGCAATCATTGTCTTGGTGTAATGATACTTTGTGTCAACATGCTTTGTTTTAGAATGGAAAACTAGATTTTTTTGCAAGGTTTATGACTGATTGTCTTGGTGTAATGATACTTTGTGTCAACATGCTTTGTTTTAGAATGGAAAACTAGATTTTTTTGCAAGTTTTATGACTGATTGATTTTCGATGAATAATCATGCGGCTTCTACTTGAGGAACACCTAAATCTTTCAAAATTCTATGCAACCAAAAAATCTCACATGTTTTTTCCCATGATGATATATATCCTACCTCTATTGAACAATTTTCCATTGTGGATTTCTTCTTGCAACTCTAAGAAATTGTTGCCAAACCCATGTTCATCAAATAACCTAAGGTTGAAGCTCGACCATCAATACTTCCAGCAAAACCTTCATCTGAATATCTACCATGTACACAATTATTAGCCTTTTTGTAGAGAAGACCAAAATATCTTGTACCTTCGATATATCTAAGAACCCTTTTTTCTTTCCCTTGGTCATGCATAAATCACAAAAGAATAGTAACTGCATAAGATAAGTTTTGACAAGTGATTGTGAGATAGATCAAGTTGCCAATCAATTATCTATAAGCAATACTATTTACTAAATCCCCCCTTCAAATTTTTGAATTTTTTAATTTTTGATCCAATGGGGGTGAGAACCGACTTGCAATTTTGCATTCTAAATTTTTTTAGTTCAGATGCATACTTTTTTTTACTAATGAAAATTTTGTTTGTATGTTGGAATACTTCAACTCCAAGATAGTAGTGAAGTAGTGATAGATTTGTCATTTTGAATCCAACCCATAATTCCTTCTTTACCTGCACAATATGATCATTGTTATTTGTAACAATGATTAAGTCATCCACATACATAACTAAAATTGCCATACTTTTACCCTTTTGGTGCACATATAGGATATCACGTGATTTACTATGCTTAAATCCAACCTCGTGAAGATACTTGTCCACTTTTGCATACCAAGCTCGTGGAGCTTGTTTCAACCTATATAATGCCTTAATTAACTTTCAAAACATTTTCTCCTGTCCTTTGAGTTCAAAACCAAGAGGTTGAGTCATATAAACTACTTCTTGTAAGTCTCCATTGAGGAAGACACTTTTGACATCCATCAGATGTATATTCCAACCTTTTTGAGTTGCTAATGTGAGTATCAATTTGATGGTGTTCCATTTTGTCATAGATGCCAATGATTCCTCATAGTTTATTCCTTCTTGTTGTGCAAGGCCCATTCTTGCCTTATAATTTTTCAATTTCTCCATATAGATTATACTTGATTCGGTAAACCAATTTCTATTTCATGGGTTTCACATTTTAAGGAAAATTAACAAGTTTCCAAGTATTATTTTCCATCACTCACTTATATTCTTCAACAAATGTTTTTTCTATTCTACATGTTTTACTGCCTCTTTGAATGTGGAGGGCTTAGTAAAATCATTTTTTACTAGGAAAAAAACTTCTTTATTTCTTTTTGAACTTCTTGTGCCTATTTTGTTCTATTCATCTAGCTAGACATCCTTTGATCCAAACTCTTTTGCTTATAGATGCATTAAAGAATTACATGCATAAATTGTAGCTTAACATAGAAAACCTAATGTGCACATGAGAGAAGAGGAGAAACGCATAAAGCATGAAAGAAGACAACAAGACTTGATAATGGAGTTCGTCCAACTTGGACTATGTCTTCGGGCCCTGCTCGATCAATAGGGAGGCCTTCATTCATTAAGTGGCATGAGAAAGAAGAGTATAAGCATCAGTTACAAAAAAGGAGTTGTATACCTACATACTAAAAAATGGCCGAAAATGCAAACCTCTAATGGAGAAACGGACATCGGCATTGCATTCGTGGCACTGAGAACCGCTAAAACTATATAAAATTTGTCAAAGCCTGACAAAGTGAAAATTTGGCCCTCCTGCAAAATTATACCTCGAACTACGTGCACTACCTCCTCTCCTAGGCGCACTGATAAGATGCATTTAAAATATAAAAAGGTGACGAATGCTTCAAGGATTCTGTTGTGGCGTGTTGTTTGAGGATCTGGTTAATAGGGAGGAGGTCGGGTTGTCAAACCCCGCCTCCTCCTCTTTTATACATTGAATCTTTTTTCAAATTTAAACAAACTCCTTTTTTACATTATGGGTTTGGTTGGGCTCGCCTTAGGCAGCTCACCCCATGTAGCTACCTCCACTGGCCTCTTATAATAAATGATGGTGGTTTCTTTGGGTGTGGTTGGGTATGTGCCTTAAGGGCCGACCCACCACCCGTTACACATTGAATAATGGTGTGGGTTATGGGTTGTGTTGGTTCTGTGGGAGGTGGGTCGGCCCTTAAGGCCCGACCCACACCACCAATATTACATATTGTTACATGTATGGGTTACGATTTGCGGTGCCGGGGTTGGTGCCCCTCCACCCCCTCTTTTATATTTTTTTTGTTTAATAAAAAACAAATTGCATATTTTTGAAAATTTTTATTTTGACCGAAGGAGTCGTTTTATCCAGGTGACAATTTTGCCCGGAATCTAGCTGGAGTTGGCTGGATTCCATCTGTCGGAAAAGTCCAAAATATGTATTTGTTAATCTTGCCCAGTCATTAAAAGGTCAGCCCAACTTTGACTGCATCTATCTCCTTCATCCGGACTCAGATTGGAGTGTCGTTCACACCATTGGAATCAGGGCGACGAGCACTTCGATCTAATGTCAAGCTCATCATCTTTCAGCCACTTTGAATTTTGAGCCTTTTTCATGCCATTGGTGTCTGGAGATCCACCTGGATCAATTCTCCCCATTAAGGAGCTTTTGGACTGCCAAAAGCTTTATCAGTCAATTAGCAAGTGAGGGAAATTTTCCCTCACCCTTTTTCTTTTTCTAGCCATTTTGCCTTGCTAGGGTGCATCCCCTTGAAACTAATTCGAAGGCATTGCACATCTCCTCATCGTGAAGTTCTGGTTGTTCTTTCAAGGACGATGTCTTCAGGTAACTCATCAAGATACTCTTGTGCAAAGTCATCAACTGTAGGAACTGTGCCCACCTCTTCGGTGTCCATAATTAGTGATGTCTCATATAGCCTTAAGTTCTCCAAATTCACTATGGAGTACATTTGCATATATATCGGCAAATCGAGACAAAAGGCATTGTTTCCAATCTTCTCCAAGATGGTGAATGGACCATACCAGATTGGTCGCAACTTCTTCCCTTCTCCCTTCATCCTTTCCTTGCTGATATGGAACCACACATTGTCACCCACCTGAAATTGATGGTTGACTCAGTGTTTGTCATGTCAAGCCTTGTACCAGGCTTGAATTTTCTCCAACTGCTCCTGTACTGCTTGGTGAATCAACTGGATCTGCTGAATGAACCACTGCACTTTGTCCCTGTCATCACGTCCACTGGAGTCATCTTCCCTTCCAATGACCATATCAAAAGGGTCTTTTGAAAAGTAGCCAAAACATGTCTCAAATGGTGTAAGATGCATAAATGAGTGCACTAATCGATTGTAGGAATGTTGCACATATAGAAGATGCTCATCCCACAACTTAGGATGTTTCCCACAATAGCCTCGCAACAAGTGTACCATAGTGCGATTGACAACCTCTGTCTGTCCGTTAGTCTGTGGATGGAATGTTGTGCTTCTTTTCAACCTGGTGAACATCATCTTCCACAAGATTGTCCAAAAATCTCTGAGAAAGCGAGAGTCCTAATTTGACACAATCGATGTGGTCAACCCAAAATGAACTCAAACATGCTAAAAGAAAAGATAAGCAGTCTGCTCTGTAGTGATTTGCTTTTTACAGGGCATTAAAATACACCATCTTACTAAAATGGTGAACGACGACATACAAATAGTCATGGGTTTTCAAGACAAAGGAAAACATCCTACAAAATCCATCGACACACTTTCCCATGGATGACTCAATAGGGAGTGGTGTGTAGAGCCCGAGTTTTCTATGAGAGGGCTTTGAAGTAGAACACATCAAAGTTCCTTTACATAGTGAGTCACAATGGTCTTCATATGAGGCCAAAAATAAACTCTTTGTACATGACACAAAGATTTTTCAATACCAAAATGACTGGACACAAGGGAGGGTGTGGGCCTCCCTGATTACATGTACCCTTTGTCCTGTGGGTATGCATAATTTTCTAAGGTGATACAACACTTTCCCCTGCAAGTGATATTTTTCTACCTGTGAACCATGGGTTAGTTTTGCATAAATCTCCTTAAAGTCATCATTGTTAGAATATTGTTTAGCATAAATTTCAAAAGGTAATGAAGCATTATGCAAAATAATAGAAGTAGAAATAGGAGGGCGAGATAGCATATCAGCCACTTTGTTGTTAGTGCCCTTCTTATACTTTATTACCAGATGAAACTGCTGAAGAAAACCCATCCACATGAAATGATGAGATTGCTGCAACAAGCTTTGTGACTAAAGATACTGCAAGGGTTGATCATCCATATGGATGATGGTCTCCTTTCCGATCAAGTAGTGTTTCGACTTTTTCACACTCTGGACCAAGGCATATAACTCCTTGTCATAAGTGGGATATTTTATCACAGCCTGAGAGAACTTCTCTAAATGGTAACATATCGACTTCTTTTGTTGCATTAGTATAGCTCCCATGGCATACCCATTGGTGTCTGTCTCGATCTCGAATGGTTGTTCGAGATTTGGTAAGGCCAAGACCGGTGCGGTGCTGGTATTTTCTTTCAATGTTTCGAAGGACTTTATTTGCTTTCCTCCCCATTGAAAGACTTGCTTTATAGTTTTCAATGTGTGTAAGGGTGCTGCAATAATAGAGAAATTGGCAATAAATATCCTCCAATACTGTACTGCACCCAAAAAGCTATGAACCTCGGTTACACTAATAGGCTTAGGCCAATTTACAATTGCTTCAACTTTAGAAGGATCATTTTTTAATTGACCATGACCTACAATATGACCTAGGTAAACCAAAGAGGTTTTCCCAAAAACTTTGACAATTTTACATAGAGTTTTTCTTTTTTCAATACATCAAGCACTTTCTTCACATGGTATATATGTTCATTCCAACTTTTACTAAATATAAGAATATCATCTAGATATACAAGAACAAATTCATCAATGAAATGCCTAAATAGATCATTCATGACCCTCATGAAAGTGGCTGGAGCATTGCAAAGTCCGAATGGCATCACCATCCATTCGAACAACCCCTTTCTGGTCTTGAAGGCAATTTTCCACACATCCTACTCTGCAATTCAAACCTGGTGATAACCACTACGCAAATCTAATTTGGTGAAATATATAGCATTCTTTAACGGATCTAATAAGTCATCAATGCGGGGAAGAGGGTAATGATTTTTCACTGTGATTTTGTTTGGTGCTCGATAATCCACACACATCCTCCATGTGCCATCTTTCTTCGGCACTAAGACAATTAGTGAGCCGCATGGAGAAGTGCTCGGTGTGATGTCCCCTTGGTTCAATAGTTCATGCACCTGCTTTTTGATCTCCTCCATCTCAGTGGTCGACATCCTGTACATGCCAATATTTGGTAAAGGAGCATCATGATGCAAATGGATCTCGTGTTGGACTTCCCTCTTTGGAGGTAATCCCCTTGGTTCCTGAAACATCTCATCATAGTTAGAAATTAATTCACATAATTCCTTTTTATGCACATGCTCACAACCCTCGAAATCATCAGATAATTCTGCATCGTTTGCCCTTACAACCATAAGCATGAAACCCTTACTGGTATTCACCAATCTATTCATTTGTCCTGCACTTACAAGGTTGGCATTGATTTTAGTTTATGAGCCCTTACAATATATTCTACCCCATCTTTTGTGATTTGGTATTTATTTTCATGACGGAAGAAGATTGCCAGTCTATGATATAGATATGGACTCCCTAACACCATGCTACAGATATCCAATGGTATCACATCAAGTTTTACCTAGAAGTGATCACAAATGTAACCTTCACTACAAGAAAAAAGGTCATTGGTGAGGGCCATGCCTGTGATGGACCTTTAAGTTCTATCACCAATGTCGCATATGGTGATAGTCTTTAAAAAAGCGTTGTTGTAAGTGTATATAGTGATGGTCCTTTAAGGTTTGTCACCAAAGCTGTTTTCAATGACACTTTTGGTGAGGGTCATTAAAGGCTTGTCACTAATTCTATCTTTGGTGACACTTCTGGTGAGGGTCATTAAAGGCCCATCACTAATTTTCCCTTTAGTGACACTCCTAGTGACGATATTTTATTGATCGTCACCAATGATATTTTTGGTTACTTTTGGTGATGGTCAATAAATGTTCGTCATCATTGATCATTCCAATGAGTTTTTGATGACACTTCATGCCAGTGACGAAACTTTAAGGTCCATCACCAATGTCGCATATGGTGACGGTCTTTTAAAAAAAGTTGTTGTAAGTGTATATAGTGATGGTCCTTTAAGGTTTGTCACTGAAGACATTTTGAATGACACTTTTGGTGAGGGTCGTTTAAGGCCTGTCACTAATTCTCCCTTTGGTGACACTTTTGGTGAGGGTCGTTTAAGGCCCATCGCTAATTCTCTTTTTGGTGACACTTTTAGTGACAATCTTTTATTTACCTTCACCAACGCTCTTTTTGGTTACTTTTGGTGACATTCCAAAAATGTTCATCATCATTGATCATTCTAATGAGTTTTTTATGACACTATGTACCCGTTACTATATGTTTTGTCAAAAGATAACGATTTAAGACCATTGTTGTGGAGTCTTTTTCATTATGTGTCCAAGGTCATAGTGGTTATAATAGTCAATCAATTTGTTAAGAAGTAATTAGTGTGTATCATTTCCCTCAAGTCATAAGAATATAGCTTTTCTATGAGTCAACACATGATTCATCTCCATTAGGTTTATTATCTAGCAAATTTCCTTTAAATAAAGTTCCACTAGTGTGTGTAGGAACTATATTATTTAATACATAATCAAGCTCTTTCAATTATATTAATGATAGAGATCTAGCACTCCTCAACACTCGTGGAACACCTTAACATGCTTTGGAATAGTACACTAACATTTCTTGGCACCTTGCATGTTTTAGAGCATCTTTGTACCTAGAACATCTTGCTAGAGTAGGATGCCCAAGCACATGTTGGAATGCCCTAGCATATCATAGTAGTCCCCTATCATGTGTTGGCATGCCCTGTACTCCCTAGAATACCCTGGACCACCTTAGCATAATATTGCATTAACAACATTAGCACTTGGCACACATTGGTACTTGGCATGTATTGGAACATATTATTAGTGTGCCTATCATGCCCTTTTGAAAAAGATAAAGTATCGGCTTATTAATCCTCATGTGTGTTCATTTCCTTGCATTGTAGCTTGGTTATTACTTTTGTTGCCTTGAAACGCCTTGACACATATTGGCATTCTTTGGCCCCATGCACATCCTAGCATGTCTTAGAACCTAGCATGCCTTGGCACTAATTGCCACATGTTAGCACACCCCAGAACTACCTAGCACACTCTAGCACTTCTTGACATTCCCTGATATTCCTTGTCATGCCTTACCTGTTCTTAGCATACCTTGTGACTCTCTCCTTGGCATGACAACTAACTCTCATTGAAACTTCCCGACACACCCTAATATTCATTCACTTCCATTCATTTTGACCTAGGGCTCCCTTGTGTTGTCCTAGTACTCCCTAACACTCCTCAGCATGCATTGGCACTCTCTAGCAAACCTTAGCACTCTTTGATATTCTCTACCACCTCATCGCATCCATCACACTCCCTGATGCACATTGGCCCTTGGAATGTGTTGCCACTTGAAAAGTGTTAGCATGTTTGGCATGTGTTGATATGACTTGGTATGCTTTGGCATGGTTTAATATTAAAGTTATTTGAGATCAATTATTGGAAAGTAGATGAGAAGAAACAAAGGAAGATTTAACACTTAGAATGCATTCACACTTGGCACTTGGCACCTATTGGAACCTAGTGTTGGTGTGCCTAGGATGCCCCTTATGGAAAATATAAATTTATGACTTATTAACCCTATTATGTTCTCATTTCCTTGTAATTTAAATTTTTCCTCCCTTTTGTTTCCTTGGCGGTCCCTGGCATGCATTTTCACACCCTTGTACATCTTGGCATGCCTTATCACTTGGCACATCTTATCTTGTTTGACATGTCTTCATACTATCTAAAACATGTTAGCAATCCCTAGAATTCCCTAACACAACTTGGAAGTCATGAACTCACAAATAGCATTACATTTTTCCATGACTTGGAAACCTTACATTCACTAGAACACCTTTGCACTGCCTAGTTGTCACGCCCTTTGTTATCCTCCACAATGTCCCAGGCTGATGAGGATATCGATAGAGGTAACCACAGACCAAGATTTTAGTTTGGTAGCTAGCCCTACCAAACTAGAGAGGGATCTCTCTATGAAATCAGAGCCAAGAGATGACTAGAATGTAAATTATTTTAGGCTAGATAGCTAGGCTTAAGTGGGTTTTGGAAAATATAGGTTTTTTTTGTTGGATAAGGGAGAAAAACTAGGTAGCTAGGTCAGAGGATCAAAGGGTTACAATAGAAAAGATATAAAGGATCAAGGTAGCATTACTTTTGTGATGGATCTTAGGGTTTTTTGGTGTAGTGTAGTGTTTATAATAAGAAAAAGGTCTTAATGAGCATCAAACATGAATTCATTAAGCAAGAAATAAAGTAACACATCATTATTTTTCCATCAAAACAAAGCTTTATGCAAATAATTTTGTTTATAAAATGTAAGGAAAACCATTGAAGAATTGATGAATGGAAAGAGAAGATGAATATGTTTCATACAAAGCTATAGAAAAGAAAAAATAACATCACAAACATATTGCACATGAATTCCTAGATAATAGTTGCAAATTGTGTCCTTTAATTTCTAGAAAATGTCCAAGTACAAGCTACAATAGTTATCTCCTCTGAAATAGAACCCATTCTATCACTGAAAAATTGATACATAAAGAAGAAAAAAACATATCCCCATTCTCAGGGGGACGAATCCATGACTCAATGAATTTTTCATCCATGAGGTGTTCTAACCAAACCCTAATGTCTAGGTAAGTTATAAACAACTTCTACAATTAACTTTGACTCCAACCTCTCTCATAAATGAGGTCAAATTTACATAAAACTAGCTTACAAAGACTAACCACCCATTATTTACACTTACTTTTACCACTCACATTCATCTACTTCACCATTTCTACTTTTACCTAAGTCAAACTAGGAATTACAAAATATTTAATAGTGAAAATTTTACAAAAATCTCATAAATTTCCAAGTGTACAACACATTGTTGGAGGCCATTTTTGAGTGCCTTTCTGAAGTCCAAATCCAAACCTGAAGCCTTTTCTGGAAATCTGGGAGAGTTTATATGTATTTATAGTATTTTTCCTCAAAATGACCCATTTTTGGCTGAGATATGGTCATTCCCCCAAGGTGTCTCCAGGTGCGCAACGAAATGGAAAGAGAGGGGCAGAAAGGTGATTTTTGGCCTCTTTTTTGCAAATTTCTCAAAAACTGAGCCCCAGACCAAGAAAGTGGGCAAATGGGTTTTGAGAGGGGATCATAGTATTTATAAAAATTTTGAGTTCCCATAATTTGGAGCCCTAAGGAAGAAGCACAACGTGAGCTCGCTATGCTCCTAGACAGAAAATTGCCGAAAAATTGCAAGTTTGCACTAGTCTGCATCAAAACACAAAATTTTCTCCAAATCCTCCCAAAATTTGTCCAGAGATTCCTAATGAGGTATGTTATGAAATCATGGATTCATCATCAAGAAAATCAAATTTACCCTTCTCCTCTTGGATGATTAGGGTTTACTTGAGTTTTTCCTTCAACTGCTTGATTTTGACCTTGGCAATCTGATTCCTTGAGTAATAATGGATGGACATTTTCTTTTGCAACTTGTTATCCCTATTTGCCTTTTCAAAGAGATTCTCAATGTGGCAATTTAAATTTTCAACACAAAACTCCCCGACCTCATTTATTTCCATGGCAATCCTCTCTTCAAAGGTCAATTCTTCCATTGGTAGCTTTTGTTCTCTTTCCCTTTGAAGTGCCTTCCTAAGACCCATTGTCCTAGGTCTCTTCCTTTCCACATGTCCTTCATGCTACTCAATGTCCTCATGGTCCACCACTACCTTTCCTTTCATCTCTTTTTTCTTGGCTTTCAATTTCTCTTTCTCCATGACTAGTTGTTTTGCCTTAAGTTGATTGTTTTCTTGCTCAAGGAATGAAATGTTGAATTTGGCACTTTCCAAATTTTCCCTAAGCTCCATGATCTAATAATCCTTCTCTTTGATGACTTGTTGCGGGGTTTGATGCTCATCAGTGCCTCCAAGTAAAATAGGTCAAAGTCATGCTCAATGGGCTCCTCATCATCCAAAGAAACCTCATGATGTGATGGTGATCCTTGTTCTATTGATGTAGTAGGCTTGGTCCCTTCCTCAATTTGAGGAGAAAACACAAGGCTCCTAGCTCTCTAATATGGCTTGGTTACCTCAGGCCTAGGTACCTTGGAAACCTCATCATGTTTTCTTGATGATCCCACCTCCATGGGTTGTATTGACATGGTTTGGTGCTGGCTTGGTGAAGTGGTTATATGCGTTTCCAATGCTGCCTCAATGAAGGTGTCCCATGTCATGTTCTTCTCTTTCAACTAATGGAGTACTATAACCTTTATCAGGCTATGGTGAAATAGGATGGGATAATGCACTTTTCCTTTCAATTTCACCCTTTGAGACATTTTTGTTAGGTTCCAATACAAGTAGCTGCAAAAATTTAGAGACTTCGCAACTGCAAAGTGCATGAGTTGTCTTATGTGGTACTCATATAGCCTAGAAAATATGCCCTCACATGTGAAGAACTTCATGACAACCTTCATCAATGATGCATATCTCTCCAAAAATTATTTGAATGGGAAAACATGTGAGTGAGCTCCTTTGTATTGTGATGTCAATTAGGGTTTGTACTCTTCTAGGTCTCGGTTCACGCCTTTGAACCAGTTTTCACCATGATTTGGTACTCCTATAGCTTGAGAATGGCACCCAATGGAAACATAAAATAAGTCCCTAAAATGGTGATCTTGTGTTCCTTCAAGGTGAGGGCAAATATACATGTGAAAGGCAAGAAAAAACATGTCTTCCATCAAATGCACTGGCTGCTACAAAGAAAAAATACACCAAGGGTGAAGTCAAAGCAAAGAAAAAAATCAGAGATTCCATTGACAAGCGTCTAGTGGCCAACAACTTTGATCTAAACACCTCCAAGGAAATATACAATATATTGGTAAGCATGTTAATGCACTAGTGCTCATAATTAACTATGCCCTACAGTCCCTATCATGCCCTAGAACACTTTGTCATGCATTAGTATACATTATCACTTGGCACACATTAACACTTGGCATGTATTGGAACCTATTATTAGTGTGCTTAGCATGTTCCTTTTGAAAAATATAAAGTCTTGACGTATTAACCCTCTTATGTGTTCATTTCCTTGCATTTTAAATTGGTTCTTCCTTATGTTTCCTTGACACTCCTTCATATATATTGGCATACCCTATCACCCTGTACATCCTAGCATGCCTTAGCATCTATCATGTCTTGGCATGCCTTGGCACTATTTGGCACATGTTAACACACACTAGAACTCCCTAGAAAACTTTATCACTTCTTCAATTGACCTGATATTCACTAGCATGCCTTATCAATTCTTAGTATACCTTGTCACTCCCTCCTTGGCATGCTAGGCACTCATTGACACTCCCTAACAGACCGTCATATTCATTCACTTCCATTCATTTTGACCCAGTTCTCCCTTGTGTTTCCCTAGTACTCCCTAACACTCAATATGCATTAGCACTCGCTGGCATACCTTATCCTTTTCGACATGCCCTGCCACTTCATAACGTGTGTATCACTCCCTAAAACACATTGACACGTGTTAGTGCTTGGAATGTCTTAGCATGTCTAGCATTAATTTAGATGCCTTGGTATGCTTTGGCATGGTTTAATATTAAAATTTATTTGAGATTAACTATTGGAAACTAGATAAGAAGTAACAGAGGAATATTTGGCACTTAAAATGCACTAACACTTGGCACGTGGCACCTGTCGGAACCTAGTGTTGGTGTGCCTAGCATGACCGTCTTGGAAAAGGTAAATTGATGACTTGAGTACCCTCTTATGAGTTCATTTAGTTGTAGTTTAAATTATTTCTCCTTTTTTTTGCCTTGACAGTCCCTGACACATATTGTGACACCCTTGCACATCTTAGCATATTTGACATGCTTTCATACTATCAAGAACATGTTAGCATTCCATAGCACGTCTTAGCAATCACACCCTCCCAACTAGCCTTACATTTTCTCATGAGTTTGGAACCCCATCAAGTCCTTAACTACTATATTTCATGTGACATTGGCCTGGTTCAGTTTCAATAACTTGACCAATTGCAACTATTACAAGTAGATTGTTCCTTGTTTGCCTAAGAACTACCTATAACACATCTTAGGCCACTCATGTCTAAGATCAAATTGTCCCGCTTAAGAACTTACCAAGACAAGGATCACATATAGTATAGCCACAACCATAAAATAACTAAGCAACATAGCTTACACACACAATATTTCACATGTATGTCCAGTTCATATAAACAATAGAGGACTAACTAAGAGTTTGCAAGAATCACAATATGCACAAGGCATGCGTGATATAAGCCAGCACAAGCTCAGTGCCCAAAAACCTATACAGTACAATGTACAATATGAAATTGTATAAAATAGTTTGAAACATTAGAATTTGGAAAAAATGTGCCACATGTCATATAAAATTAATAGCTAAAAGAAAAACAGTGTTGTGCCTAGCAAAAAGTCTCCCTTTATCTAAAAATATTTTGTCGATCTGATTATCGCAACCATAGGATTACCTCTCGTAAATCCTATTATGAACTTTTCCTAACACACTTCTTCCTTGGCACACTTGAACTCAATAACACTCCCTGGCACATACTCTTATTTCTTCATTTCCATGCATTTTGACCTACTTCTACCTTGTGATGCTTCGACACTCCTTAACACTCCTCAGCATGCATTGATATTGTTCAACATGTGTTAGCATTCCTTTTCATTCCTTTTCATGCCTTGACCCTCCCTAGCTATCATGCCCTCACAATTACCGTTACTTAATTTCTAACTTGGGAGCCGAGCCAATTCCTCGCTTGACTACAAGAGCTTGAACAAGTTATGATTACTATAACTAGACTATGTTGTTGAATTGTGTACGTTGGGAAGTACACCACAAGCCTAGTGACATGGGTTTGTGTTAGTTTGCTCACAAAAGTGTTTGTGGGAAAAGAAACCGAGCGAAGGGGTTTTGGACCCAAGATGGGGTTTAAAATCTAAAATAAAATTATAAAGAAAAATTAATATTTCCTAAGGTCTAAGTGGATAAAACTTGTAAGTTCTAGAGGGTTCCTAAGAGGCCTAGCTAAGAAAATATATTTAAGGATGAATTAGTATGAAGGCAAGAACATCAAGTGATAAGGAGATCATTTCATCAAGGGGGCCAGGAGAGATGTACTCCTAAACGATCCAGGTGGCTTAAGAGACACACAAGACAAAAAGGGCTTATGAATGCTCAAAAATCAAAGTGCTCAGAATGACTTTGACCAAGGACCAAAACGTAGATCTTGTCGTCTTGATCGTGGAGGTGTGAATAGTTCGTGAATCAAACTTCATATGAGGGAGAACAAGCCAGTCAAAGTTTTGGTCAAAGTTGGGCTATGGACTAGGTTTAAGTGTCCTACAATTTGACCGACCCTAAGGAGTGAAACCTAGCTCTCGAAATTGGTCAAAGTCGAGGCGTCATTAACTTTCCCAGTAACCCTTATTTTCTAAAGTTTTGAAAATCACCTCTATGTTTAATAAAAATAAAAATAAATGTATAAGTAAGGTGGCGGGCCACCAACCCCGCCACCCCAAACCACATTACAAAAACTTGTTATTAAGATTGGGCCGACAGGCAGTGACCCCCATCAGCCCACCTAACCCTATCTCATAACGGAAAATGCATATTTGTTTATGGGCCGGTGGCCATGACCCCGTCAGACCCCCGGTTAACACCAGCATAAACACCATACATTGAAACCAATAATACATGGGGTGGGCGGGCCACCTCTGGTGGTCTTGGCCCACACCTAACCCTTAACATATGATCGCATTAAAAGGGATCTGATGGGAGTTGAACCCATGGCTGGCGAGAGGGCTGGCCCCGCCCATGCGGCGGCCCCATATTAGTTCAAAACCCCCCACCATATAACAAAATAACGGTCCACAACACCGCATACCATCAATACAATGCACCCTAAAAAAATTAATACACGCCATTCAAACAGTTGTGGCAATATCAGGTGGGCCACCCGATGCAAACCCAACCCCCCAAATGAATTACGGTTAAAAATTAAATGATAATGTGCTAAAAATGGGGGGGTTTGATCCCCCGACCCCTTCTCAACCATTTTCGCTATTTACCACTGTACCAAACTGTTCCATTGGGTACTCTGCCTGAAAACTTTTATAAGAACCCAGTTTTCTCAGTATGTGTGGGAGATGGAGGAACCAGGAGCAGGCACAAATTTCGAGATAGAGGAGGCAGAATCTTGGCACGTAGTTTGAGGCAGCGTTTCGCAAGAGGGGTGAAATTTCACTTTGTCATATTTTGACAAATTTTATATGGTTTTACCACTTATCGACGCCACGAACACAATGGCACTGTCTGTGTCTCCATCAGAGTTCTACTTTTTTTGGCCAGTTTCAATATGAGGGTGGAACCATGATTGCTGCAAAAACAGGGAGTGGAACCATGATCCTTGCAATTTTCCTAAGGAGGTAATTTTTCTCCATGTCGAAAAATAGTGAAGTTTACATTCGTTTTACATGGTTTTCCATAGGAATCCCAATGGTGAAGTCAGATTCACCTTTACATTTGCAGATTTCGAGTCCACCCATGGAGTAGAATCTTTGAGGAATCTAGGGGGAATCTAAAAGATTCCTTGAGCCCTAGATTCTCAACTTAGAATTCAAAAATTGGACAGCCGAGTTTTTACTGTTCGACATTACAAATCTGATGGTGCATTTAGATTTCTCATTCTCTCATTCTATTCTTCAGACACATTTCTAAGTTGAATGTAGGTGTCAGCATCCATGTGTGAGCAGTCATGCAATTAATGCCATGAGATCGATGGTCCTAGAAGCTTGAGTAGTTTGACATCCACTTCTTCATATAGCCCTTGGTTGTCTGGTATATGGAGTGTTCATGTACTTAATTTTCTATCCATTGTGCTGCAGAGGTCCTTGATTGATGTTTGATGTGGGATATTATTTCTTACTCGTTTTTATGATTCCTGCTTGATGTGACACAGAATCACCTATGTGATGTAATTGTTGTCATGATTCATCATGTTGTGTTTTGAGATCCCTTTGTTGTATGTTGATGGGATAGTCATGTGTTGCCATGAATGTTTGCTTTGAGATCCCTCTTATGCCATGTTGGCGGGATGCCCATCATGCATGAGTTTTGTGTCATACTAATAGGAGTCTTTTGACTGAGATTTCCTATAGTGGAACATCTTTTAGAGCCACTCTTGCATGAGGGCATTTCCCTTGTATGATTGCGACATCATCTCTTGTGTACATCATCACTATTGACAACACTTAATGCAGCGGCATACACCATCTTGACACCAGGGCCTGAAGACTTAGTCCCTCCTGGACGAACTCCGTTATCAACACCTTATGTTTTTATGTTGTCGATGATTGTCTTGTTTCTCTTCTTTACAACATGTAGATGTATTCATTTATGTTCTTATTAAAAATTCAATGTAACACATCACAAAAGTAAAAGGTCTTGGAAGGGTCCTTTGTCACACCCAAAGCTGGATCAAGTGGTATCAGAGCAGTCTTTGTGTTGATCTGAATTGTAGTGTGAACAATGGGACATGCAGCGACAGAGGACGAAAAAGCAATGTATGAGGCCATGCTCAAAATTTCCAAAAGAGTGGATATAATGTATGAAACTCTACATAAAGAGATAGAGGAAAAGGAGTGATTGCAACTTCAGTTGCAAGCCATGGAAGAGGCCTTGGAAGAATTGAATCACAACAAACATAATATTCAAACAGAGAACGATGAATTGAAGATGTGTCTACGTGAAGAGAAAGAGGAGAAACATAGTTTGCTACGACAGCTGCAAGCAAAGGACGAGGCCTTAGAAAACCTGCAGCGTGACCCATGCGAGGTAAAAAGTAGTTCTCCAAATGCATGTATATTTCCTGATGATGATTTCTCTATTTTTGAAAATCACACCACAGGAATTGGCTCCAAACTGTTGAAGAAAATGGGGTATGAAGGAAAAGGCTTGGGCATCAATGGCCAAGGCATTGTCAACCCAATCAAAGTAGAGGAATTACGATGTCGAACATGGATTAGGTATGTTAGAAAGGAAGTTGGGGAATGCACCACGACAGTTAGTGAACCACCAACAATGGATAATGAGAAACCCTCATCAGTTCCTTCCAAATCGACAGAGGAGGTAAAAGATGTTGATTTCCTTTTAGTTTCATCACCACATAGTATGATTTCTGTTGGAGATGTGGAGATCCCAATTACAGGGATAGACATGAGGCTCCTTACAAGGATGAGGCATGAGGAGGAGAAAGAACTTGGTGTTAATAACCAAGGCACAACTCAACCATTGGATTTTATGCAAGAGACCTCAATTTGCAGGCTCAAGATACACCAAAGGAGAATGCTCGAAGGTGTCAAATTCATCTGAGACATCGTTGAAATCGTCGAGGAAAGAGAATGATGGGAAAACATCCCCATCATCCTATGGCAGTTTCCATTGCAGGGAAAGAGCTAAGGCAAGCTCTCGTTTCCATACTTACACCAAATACGGCAAGGAAAGGTATAACCAGTTTCAATTCTCAAATGTTCATTTCAATTATGATCATGTTGTTAATGATGAATGAAGAACATGGCATTGAAAAACATGCACCTTTTGTGGATTACATAACCATACATTTTCTAAGTGTTGGAAAAGAATGGCAGCACACAAAAGGATGAGGTGTGAAAGACCCTCTCAACAGCAGGTAAAGAAACATGTTAAGCAGATCTAGAGGAAGAAAACCTATTGCAGTCATTGTGACAGAAGTGGCCATCAAAGAGCCACTTGTCGAAGGCTCCATCCAGAGAAGCACCTTAAAGACAAAGTGTCAGTGCGTGAGCGAGGTGGAACGATTGTTTGACAAGAAAAATCGCCACAAGGAGGTCACCCATTCACATTGATAAGTGAAAAATGGTTTTCAGGTCTTGTCATGGTCGTGCTTTTGTAAATCATTTATTGCATTTCGAAATGTAAAAGTGATGACATGTTAAGCAACAATGATGTCTGGCCTTATTTTGAGTTCCATGATAAACTGTGAAAGCGATGTCATGTTTCCATCACTTGTCAAACCAATAGTACTTGCCCTTATTATTGTAAATAATATGTTGCAGTGATGATGTATTTTCCATCGCTTGTTGAGGCAACAATCATATGTTGGCCTTGTTGGCGTAGCTGGGGTCTTGCGTCCATCTTGATGTAAACTTGACCACCTAGTATGTGTTATGAACTCATGGCAAGTGTGGGATGCTTGGGTCATTAGTTGGTCATGAAATTCAAGCATGTAATTTACAAAACAACGTACTAGAGGTTGTAGGTGTCGGCTCATCACTTAAGGCTCCGAAGAACAAAGGTGAAGGAGAGGGAAGTGAGACCTTTACAAGACGCTTGTGATGTAGACAAGGTATAGAGAAGTTGTAGATTATTTCTCATTCTTTTGGAGGATGAAAAGCTCCTCAGTGGGGACGATTGATCTAGGTGGCTCCAGAGACACACAGGACAAAGAGGGCTTATGAATGCTTGAAAATCAAAGTTCTCAGAATGACTTTGACCTAGGACTAGAGCGTAGATCTCATCTTCCTGATCATGGAGGTACGAACGGTTCGTCAATCCAAGCTCGTATGAGGGAGAACGAGCCAGTCAAAGTTTTGGTCAAAGTTTAGTTGTGGGCTAGGTTTAAGTGTCCTACAATTTGACCAACCCTGAGGAATGAAACCTAGATCCTAAAATCGGTTGAAACTACGGCCTTGTTGATTTGCCCAATAACCCTTATTTTCTAAAGTTTTGAAAATCCCCTCTATGTTTAATAAAAAAAATAAAATGTATAAGTAAGGTGGCGGGCCACCACCCCCGCCACCCCAAACCACATTACACAAACTTGTTATTAAGATTGGGCGGACAGGCCGTGACCCCTGTCAGGCCACCCAACCCCATTGCATAATGGCTAATGCTTTTTTTTTTTTTTTATGGGCCAGTAGCCATGACCCCACCGGACCCCCGGTCAACACCACCGTAACCACCATATGTTGAAACCAATAATTTATGGGATGGGCGGGCCACCTCTAGTAGACCCGGCCCACACCCAACCATTAACATATGATCACATTAAAAGGGAGCTGGTGGGAGTTGAACACATGGCCAGCGGGAGGGCCAGCCCCACCCACGTGGTAGCCCCATATTAGTTCAAAACCCCCCGCCATATAACAAAACAACTATCCACAACACCGCATACCATAAATACAACACGCTCTTAAAACATTAATACACGTCATTCAAATGGTTGCGGAGGTATCGGGGTTGGCCATCCAATGCGGACTCGACCCCCCAAATGAATTATGGTTAAAATTAAATGATAATGTGCTAAAAAAAGGGGACAGGCGAGATTTCATCCCCCGACCCCTCCTCAACCATTTTGCCTATTTACCACTGTAACAAATTGTTCCATTGGGTACTCCGACCGAAAACTTTTATAAGAACCCAGTTTTCTCAGTATGAGGGGGAGATGGAGGAACCAAGAATGGGCATGAATTTTGAGACAGAGGAGGCAAAATCATAGCACGTAGTTTGAGGAAGCATTTTGAGGGAGGGGTGAAATTTCACTTTGTCATATTTTGACAAATTTTATATGATTTTAGCACTTCTCGATGCCACGAATGCAATGGAATTGGCTGTGTCTACATAAGACTTTTTCATATTTCTGCCATTTTCAGTATGAGGGTGGAACCATGATTGTTGCAAAAATAAGGAGTGTAACCATGATCCTTGCAATTTTCTTGAGGAGTTTATTTTTCTCCATGTCGGAATATAGTCAAGTTTACTGTCGTTTTTCATGGTTTTCCACAGGGATCACAATGGCAATGTTAGATTCGCCTTTGGAGTTGCAGATTTCCAGTCCACACATGGAGTAGAATCTTTGAGGAATCTAGGGGGAATCTAAAAGATTCCTTGAGCCCTAGATTCTCAACTTCTCAGAATTCATAAATTAGATAGTCGATTTTGCACTATTCAATGTCACAAATCTGATGGTGCATTCAGATTTCTCATTCTCTCATTCTATTATTCAGCCACCTTTCTAAGTTGAATGCAAGTGTCAGCATCCATGTGTGAACAGTCATGCGATTGATGTCGTGAAATCGATGGTCTGAGTAGCTTCAGCAGTTTGGCATCCAGTTCTTCAGATGGCCCTTGGTTGTGAGGTATATGTTGTGTTCATGTACCTCTTTTGCTATGCATTGTGTTGCACAGGTCCTTGATTGATGTATGATGTGGGATCATGTTTCTTACTCGTTTTTATGATTCCAGCTTGATGTGACATGGAATCACCTATGTGATGTACTTGTTGTCATGATTCATCATGTTGTGTTTTGAGATCCCTTTGTTGTATGTTGATGGGATACTCATGTGTCGCCATGCACCTTTGCTTTGAGATCCCTTTTATGCCATGTTGGCGGATGCTCGTTGTGCATGAGTTTTGTGTCATACTGATAGGAGTCTTTTGACTGAGAGTTCCTGTAGCGGAACATCTCTTAGAGACACTCCTGCGTGAGGGCATTTTCCTTGTATGGTCGCGACATCATCTCTGGTGTACATAATCACTATTGACAACACATAATGCAATGGCCTACACCATCTTGACACTGGGGCCCAGAGACACAGTCCCTCCTGGACGAACTCTGTTATCAACAACTTATGTTTTTATGTTGTTGATGATTGTCTTGTTCCTCTTGTTTACAACATGTAGATGTATTCATTTATGTTCTTTTTAAAAATGCAATCTAACACATCACGAAAGTGAAAGGTCTTGCAAGGGTCCTTTGTCACACCCAGACTTGGATCACTAAAGTAGGCCGAGTTAGAGGGATGAGTAAGGGTTGGTAAAGGGAGGCCATGATCATCCACCAAGAGAAATATCATCATGTGAGGGTTCGCAAGAATGTCGCATACCTTAATGGGTTTGAGCTAGGAAGTAGGATGGCATACTGTTGGTTCTCTTCTGTTAGATCGAGCTTAAGAGAGGCGGCTCATGAGAATTTTGGCATGTGATTTTACTGGTGTTTTTATGTAAAGGCCACATCAAATTATGAAATAGCAGAGATGGTTGAGACCCTATCTTTTGGTTGTTAGTATGTTACAAGGTCTGTGATAAAGAACAACACAAATGGAGGAGGGCCTGCACTGATATTTAGGGCTAGAATAGAAGTAGTTTCAAGTGTAATATTGACTAAGGTAACCATAGTTTGAGGGTCATACAGATCTAAAGTTCATGTCAAGATTTAGTAAAAGAAACGCCCATAATCTATGGATCCATATGAGCTATGTTGAGTCTCTTATGGAGGCAAGAGTTGTTTTTTCTACTATGGGTGGATAGGATTTGTTCTAAAGAAATTATAATATAAGTAAAATGCCCTAGTTACGATGGTTTCCTAGCATGTTTAGTCCATAAGGTTGCCCTTAAGACAATGAAAAATCTGTGTAGAAGAATAGGGGTTATGACCCTTAGAGTGAGTTTTATCTCTACAATATAGACGAAATATTTGGAAGATGGTTTGCAGAAATATGTCTGGAGATAATAGATCCAAAGGAGGGTGGAACCTGAGTAGAAGATTGAAAAAAAGAAATGTGCCATATGAGGAATGGATTGACATGAAGAGGAGTTGATTTTGGTGGATTTCCCATAGATTTCTGAACAAATATTTGAAGAAACCTATAAACAATTAGTCAATGGACTATTAGTGGATGATTTGTGACCCTAGTTCAATCATCTACAGATTGTTAGAGGGATGATAAGAGGAGTAGTTTAGATTTGTTCATAGACTAGATAGTAAAGAAATTGGTACACAAGAATAGTGATTTTGAGAGGACTCAGATCACTATTAGGTGGTAGATTTGAAGAGCCCTAGATGAGGGTAGTGTTGTGGGCCCTAGATCAGTAAAATAATTGACTGTAGTTGGGAAAATTGATGGTAGTTCTAGTATAGTTGTAGGGTTGTTAGGTGATTGTCAAAGAAGATCCCTAAGTCTTGTACTTGTGAATTACAACAAGATAGGTAGAAGGGCAAGTGTATTGGGCCTAAGGACGTGCAAAATTTTAAGGAATAAAGTAGCAGTCAAGTGGGCTAGACAACTAGCCCTAGTTCACTATATTGTAGAGGATTGAGTTAGTGAGAAGAAGGATGACCACCATAGCCCTAAGCTTGTCATCTTGGATCAAAAATATGGAAAAAATGGGTAAACCAAAGAGTTGTTCACAGTGGAGTTGTAACAGCTGATTGAAGACCCTAAGTGTTGTAGACCTTGAAGAAAAAAGGAGGTAGCTAGAGGGAAAATTTTGTTGAGCCGAGTTCAATACCATAAAGGAGTTGAGTTCATTGATAAAGGAAGATGGAGGAGTTTCAAAATGGGAGGCAATAGGACCTGCTAGATGTGTTCAGGACACGTGGAATGAAAGGGTTGTGTGGCCACCATAAACGAGTAGGTCAAGTGTTGTCTTGTTCAATTTAGATTGGTTGTTAAAGGACTAACAACAAGCCTTAGTTTTATTCCTTGTATCAGTGATTGTAAAGGGACATGATCCCTGGTATGTGAGCTCTAGCCTGTTCTATTATAGTTTGTAATATAACAAAGAAGAGTTTGAAAAACTTAAAATTGTCATTTGCATTAGTTTATTCCCTGATGTGTGTAGATTTCATTTTATGGCACTTGAGTGTGTTTGCATCAAATATTCTAAGACCAAACCTAGATTCTCATGTGTTGTGGAAATTCAAAATATGCCTTGTTCACCTAAGAACTACTTGTGACTCATCTTAAGCTACTCATGTTCAATCTCAACTCATCCCACTTAACAAGTTACGAAGACAAGGCTCATAATATCCAACCATGGCCATAAAACAACTAAGTAACACTATTTACATCTTGACATGTCATAACACCTAACATGTCTTAGAATGCCTTAGCACTATGTGGAATGTGTTAGCATCCCATACATTCCTTAGCATTCTTCGACACTCCCTAACACACCCTAGCACTTCCTAACACACCTTGGTAGTTTAGCATACCTTCGAACTACCTAGCATACAACTCCCTCCTTAACACAACTAGAACCCATTGACACTCCCTGTTAGACACTCTTAATCATTCATTTCCATGAATTTTGATCTAGTTCTTCCTTGTGTTTCCCTGACACTCCCTAGTACAGATTGGCATACCCTAGCACCTGGCACATCTTGGCATGTCGCCCTAGCACTCTAACATTCTTTGGCACTACCTAGCATACCTTGTCACTCTTGCCTTAGCACACTTAGAGCTTGTTGACACTCCTAGTCACAAAATCTTATTCAATATTCATTTCCATGCATTTTTACCTAGTTCTCCCTTGTGTTTCCCTAGTACTCCTTAACACTCCTTGACATGTGTTGGTACACCCTAGCACCTAGGACATATTGGAATGTTTCCCTAGCTTCTAGCATGCCTTAGCATTGCCTAACATACCTTGTCACTCCCTCCTTAACACACCTAGAACTCACTGACACTTCCAATCACAAACTCTTATGTGTTCATTTCCATGCATTTGAACGTAATTCTCCCTTGCGTTTCCCTCACACTCCTAGATAACACTTCCTTATACGTTTTGGCACATCTTGGTCGCATGCCACCCTCGCACTCTAACATTCCTTAGCATTGCCATGCATTCCTTGTAACTCCTCCTTAGCACACTTGGAACTCGCTAACACTCCCTGTCACACACTCTTATTCATTCATTTCCATGCATTATGACCTAGCGCTCCATTGTGCTTTCATAAAACTCTTTAACACTCCTTGGCACACATTGGCCCACCCTCACACTTGGCACATCT
The DNA here is from genome assembly GCA_000404065.3 of Pinus taeda. NCBI lineage: Eukaryota > Viridiplantae > Streptophyta > Pinopsida > Pinales > Pinaceae > Pinus > Pinus taeda. The sequence goes on from APFE030689080.1 coordinate 132,358, forward strand.
CGACATGCTTTCCTGCACTCTATTATGCATTGGCACTACCTAACATACCTTGTCCACCCCTCCTTAGAACACCCAGAACTTGCTAACACTCCCTATAACACACTTTTATTCATTCATTTCCATGCAATTGAAACTAGTCCTCCCTTGTGTTTCCTCGCATTCCCTAGCAGACAGCCTTACTTTTTTTATGAATTGGGAACCCAACCAAGTCATTGAAAAAATATTGTTGTCCATAGACAAAAGTATCCTTTTGTCTAAAACTACTTTTTACATCCCCTTATGACAATCGCAGGCTTACCTATTGCAAGTCCTAGGATTTTGTAGTGTGCAAAGCTTAGTTGTGTGGGTTTGGGGCTCAAGGCCTAGTTGTTCCATTTAATTAAATTAAAATGAGAGGAAATGAGGCACTAGGTCCTTCCACGCGTTGGCACATCTTTGTCGCATGCCACCCTAGCACTGTAACATTCCTTAGCACTACAAAGCATGCCTTTTATCTCCTCATTAACACACTTGGAACTTGCTGACACTCCTTATCGAACACTCTTATTCATTCATTTCCATGCATTATGACCTAGTTCTCCCTTTTGCGTCCCTAGCACTTCTTAACACTCCTTGGCACACATTGGCACACCCTGGCACTTGGCACATCTCAATATTCTTTCCTAGCACTGTATAATGCCTTGGAACTACCTAGCATAGCTTGTCAATCCCTCCCTAGCACACCCAGAACTTCCTAACACTCCCTATCATACACTCTTATTAATTCATTTCCATGCAATTAAAACTAGTCCTCCCTTGTGTTTCCCTTGCACTACCTAGCATACCTTGTCAATGCCTCCTTAACACATCCAGAACTTGCTAACACTCCCTATCACACTCTCTTATTCATTCATTTCTATGTAATTGAAACTAGTCCTCCCTTATGTTTCCTTGGCACTCCCTAGCATGCATTGGTGCCACACCCTAACACTTAATGCCTCTTGGCATGCCTTAGCACTTGACATGTCTTGGAATCCCTAACATGCCTTGGAAATTTCTAGCATGTGTTATCACTTCCTAGAATTCCTTGCACACCTTGGCACTCCCTAGTTGTCATTCCCTCATAGATAGCCTTACTTTTTTTGTGACTTGGGAACCCAACCAAGTCATTGAAAAAATAGTGTTGTCGCTAGACAAAAGTCTCCCTTTGTCTAAAATTTCTTTTTCCATCACCTTATCATAATCGTAGGCTTACCTATTACAATTCATATTATGAAATTCTCCTAATACACTTCATCCTTGGGACACCTAGAAGACACTGTTATTCGTTCGTTTCCATGCACTTTGACCTAGTTCTCCCTTGTGATGCCCTCACACTCCCAAAAACTCCTTGACATGAATTGACACTATCTGGCATGTGTTATCATGCCTTTTCATTCTTTTCATGCCTTGGAACTCCTTAGCTATCATGCCCTTATGACTACCCTTATTGGTTTTAAGACTTGGGAACCAGCCAAGTCCTACCTCGACTACAACGTCTTCACCAAGTTACAGTTACTACAACTATACTATGCCTTGTTCACCTAAGAATGGCCTATAACTGATCTTGGGCTACTCATGAACAATCTTAACTCATTCCACTTAATAAGTTACCAGTTCAAGGCTCACGTCCAATCATGGCCATAAAACAACTAAGGATTAGATTCTCTACACCAACATATACAGAGACCTAATCCTTAGATCAAATCATAATCACTAAACTAGATGACTCATATCCACTTAGTTATACGCTCAGGTCAACCAAACTTGTGTTATAGGTCTCTATATAAAGGATCTGACCTGTTGTATTAATTCAGGAATACAACACAGATTTGTACACAATACATAGACTGGACCGAACTATTTCTTGCATTTGATGCCACAAATCTAAGCTTGTGTCTAGATCCTCAAGGTCTATTTTCAACATAACACTTTTCAACACTTTGTCAAGTATGCGAATTCCAAAAACAATCCTCAGATAGTGCTAGCCTCAAAAATTCATATCATAACTTAAGCATCAAAACAATTGAGCGAAACGTTGTCATGATAGAGGACTTCACAAGAACAGAACTAGTGTGCCCAAGATCGTTCAAAAGTATATGAGTTCTGGAACACAAATTGAATACATATGTTAGCACTAAGGTTTGAAAATTAGTGTGTATGCCAAACAATTGTTGCAGTTAGCAGTCTTACCATACATGTATGTAAATTAGTGTTGCATTATATACAGGCCAACTTCCAGAAACTAAGCTATCTTTGCAAAGTTGACTTCCCTGGATAAGGGGTCAAGTGATACCACAGAGAACATAGACGTGTGTGTCCAAAAGTCTGAAATAGCCCATCGAGTAAACAAGATTGAACTAAAGAAAAAAAATAAACCAAAAACAATCTTTAACAATTCAGCCTATCGACTTCAGAATTCCATTGAAATTTCAGAACAAGTGAATATCTATGTCAACAAGGCTATAGAGATTGAATACTTCATAGATTTTCTTCACATGTAGTGTAGTCTTTCAGGGGGGCCAACAACTCTATCTCCAGGATGATTACTTGGTCGCAGAGACTTGTCATAATTACGTTCATTGCTGCTTGGGCTTGTGCTCAACTTGGCTCTGATGCCATGTTAAATTTAGGATCACATGTTCTTTGCTGAAGACAAAAAATTCAATATCTCATTAGCTGAGAGATCACTGTAACTTCTTTATAGAAGATAACCTTTGAAAGGATGACAATCAAGCTTCCCAGAGTTCATATATGTCTTGTTTACAAGTTCGATTGTGAACAAGACTATAACGATGTCATCAATATATAAGTATTGTAACATATCACCGTTGCTACTAAACAGTATCGATTTCATACTTAATGATGGACCATAAATAGTGATGAGCTTGAGATGACATATATAGAACAGTACCACGTACATACAACTATGAGGGAACCAAGAAATATCACTGCTTAGGATTCTATTTTTTTACTTTTATGATAGCTTCAGGTCTTGCAAACTTCCAGGAGGACTACTTCTTCTTGGGAGATGAATTCAACAAAATTCCTATTCTGCTACTTGATGCTAGGTATAGAAGATTTCAGGGAGACTAATTATCCTCAAACTAAGAGAGGATAGTCTTTGCAAAAGTCAAATTCTTCTATTTCTTATCACTAAAAATTTATTGAGGTCTATTTCTGGGATCACAATGAACCTACTATAAATCAACATCTCCATAGGTTGACTCACCTGATATAAGTAGTTTGAGTTGGGAATATATATATATATATATATAATATATATATATATATATATATATATATATATATATATATATATATATATATATATTATTATATATATAGATATAGATATAGATATATATATAGATATATGTATGTATGTATATGTGTGTGTGTGTGTGTGTGTGTTGATCATTCACTATAGGAAGTGCAAGATTCATACTATCAACATATATTCTTATCACCGAATTAGTCTCCATATATCTTACTGCCCTCATCTAGGAAAGTCACTGAAATTAGAATTTATGAGGTTAAAATAGATTATTGTCTAGAATTTAAGTCACTATTATGAGTTTTGTTGAGTTTTATTGTCCATATGACATATACATCACTAATACCTTATTCACTGTGTAATGGCTAATATAGGACGGCTGAGAATTGTCCTTAAAAGAGTCTAGAGTGCATGTCTAGAGGATACATACAAACCTTAGATAATCCATACCTTAGAAAAATACAATCTTTAAAGAATCACATTTGGCTTTGAAAAGACTTCTTGAGAAGGTGCATATAGAGGCGATATGTAGTCATAGTGAGTTACTGCCACACAATTATAGATCCATTTTGATGGGAAATAGACCATAGAAGAATGAATATGTAGAATATATCATGGACAGAGGTATAACGAGGCATTGCTAATACAGTGATGCCAAATATAGTGATGCTTGTAGCTTGATTTAGAGGAAATAAAACACTGCCTGAGGTAAACCCATAATTTCCAAGGTTAAGTGTGAATGCCAATTCCTCTCTCAATTCCATTACCACAATTCAACAATGCCTTTTTAATGTTCACCTTCAATCAAATTCTTACATACTTTTCCCTCAAGACCACACGTTCAGGGAGCTATCCATTCACTTTTATAGGAAAATCTATGCAAAATCAGTTTTAGTAGACAGTCTTGACAAGTTGGAAAATGATATTGTTGAGACATTGTGCTTTCTTGAAAAGTACTTTACTCCTTCATTCTTTGATATAATGTTGCATTTGAATGTATGTTTGGTATGTGAGCTTTTATATTGTGGTCTGGTTGCATATAGATGGATGTACCCCTTTGAGAGGTACGCGAATATTTACTTTTTATCAAGCACAACAACAAGATGATTTTTTCTGAGAGCTTTTGACATTACTTAATTCCCTTTTTTTTCATTTTGTAGGAACATAAAAGTATATAAGAGTTATGTTAAAAACAAAATAGGTCTGAAGGATGCACTGCTAAAAGCTATACTGTGGAGGAATCAATAAAGTTTTGTGGAGGATACTTGAAAGGTATGGAAACTATTGGATCCACACATGGTCGAAATGAAGTGTGGGATGAGGAAGTTGAAGAAGTTATCCTTGATGGAAATCCATTATCTGCTCCAATTCCTTCAAAATTGGATGACATTAGTTGGAAACAAGCCCATAAGTGGGTTCTGTTTCACACAAACGAAGTTGATCCATGGATAGAGTAAGTAACATATTTGGCCTGTAATTTTTTTTTTGTTTGTTTATGGTTTAACAAAACATAGATATGGATAGATTAACATGTTTTACCTTTAAAAATATCGTATTCATATTTTATCAAAACACATTAACCACCATATATGTTGGCCATAATTGCTGGATTAGGATGGACAAAATGAAGATTTCTAACTCAATTACCCAAACGAAAAAGATGAAGCTCTATTGCAAAAACTCCACACCCATAATTTTACTAGTTGGTTAAAACAACATATACCAATATCATTTATATTATAAGTGTAGTTAAAAAGTAGTATATGCAAATATTGTCATGTAGGAAATTAAATAGTTTCTCATAGGTTTAATGTATGAATTCTAACTACATTTAAAAATCTAAAACTATACAGGCGGAAGGAGATGGAATGGTGTCTAATACACTTAAATGGATAGTGTGTGGCCCCATGAAATTTGTGAATAAGTATAAGGGATTCCTAATCAATGGTTATAGATTCCATACAAAAAACATAGAGAATGAGAGAACCACCCAAAATAGTGGTGTGTGTATGGAAGCTCAAACAATGATGAGGTCAAGTTCCAAAGATGCAAACCCTGTACTTCAAAACACAACATTTTATGGAGTGGAGAGTTAAGTATCATTTTCCAACTGAGATACATGCATCCATATGTAACTGATGGATGTATCAGTTGTTTGATGACACCTTTCTTTGGCCATCTAGGACCCTAGGTGTAGGAAGAGGTTGCTTGAGCTACCACATTTAGCTTGATATATATGATCCATGTGTATATGGCATCTTCAATGTGGGATCACTTAAGCACTCTATTCTAACTCTCGATGTTTTGGTTATATGTTCTAAGCTAGATTGTTCCATGTTGTTTCATAATTTTACTCAAAGAAGTGTGTCATCTTGATGGTTTGGGAATATACTTGGTGAATTGAGTAAGTGATATACATCAATCTTACTGTACCCCTAATTTCATTTAAGCAAATTGTGTCCCATTTCATTCCAAAGGATGTTCATTCATTTTGTGAGATGACAACTTTACGATTAAGCATTCATAGAGTTTTGACAAATTATTTCCCTTTTTGTCATTTGTGATGAAATAAAAGGAAAAATTGAAAGCCAAAATCATTAAAGATACACTAGAATGATGTATCTAAGTCTAAACCCTAAGGTTGAAGTGAAAACTCATGTAAATGTTATATATATCAATTGTTCCAGAATAATAAAAACCTCATTCCCTAAGTCCTAGATATAAGAAAAAGGAGGAAGGAAAATAAGGCCCAATGAATGGTAACCGATGATAATGAAACCCAAGGTCTCAAAATGACAACTGAAAATATTGCTAATTGTTTCCTTTGAACACTAAATGAGTGACGTGATGAAGGAAGTACCTCAAGTAGAAATTAGCTAGCCTCAAATGAATTCCAAATTCTTGAAATATAATAATGCGAAAGGATGGATGTTGGGTAACATCTTGGTTTATAATTCACATTCTCTAGTTCAGAAAAACAACCTTGAATCCCATTTATTTCTCTTGCCACCAACATCAATCTAATAGAACAAGGGTCAAAACATAGTGTTGATGATATAAAATAAGTTTGGGTTGGAGAGCCATGTTGAATGCGTGGAGGGTTGAAATGCCAAATGGGAAAGAAGTGGGCAGATGTTGCATTTATCTTCAATTTTTATGTAATACAATTTTGTTCTGAGGGATATAACACAAAGTAAAGGTGAGAGGACTGGAGTGGTGTTGAACAACACATGAAGCACATAGACATTGAGAATAATACATTGGAGTGAGGAGCTTCCCCTTTGTTGATAATGATTATGTTTACAAAGTTCATCAAATGAATGGATGAGGGTTGCATGCTAAGTGTTGTGGGGGAGGGAAAGTAATTAGCACCCTTGGGTGGCTCTAATGCAAAGGGTTAGACATAATCCACATTATATGTGAGTGTAGATCCAACCCTTCCCCATGAGGTTTGACCCTGTGACGGGGATTAAACCCCACATAAACTAATTGGTCTACACCTTATGGATACACTACACATTTTAAAATAAAATAAATTATCATCTATGACTAAGCATATAGAAGAAATTATTCCTCCAAAAAAATTCTAGTGAGATAAGATTAATGAAATAGCTAGTTAATAAGAGTTGTTATATATGTAATAAGTTCCTTTGTTTACGGTAGGGTTTACTATAGTTGTTACATTATAACTGTGATGAGTAAATTCTGCTCTATGATAAAGATTCTTTGTTAACTGAAGTTGTTACATGATGATGGTCTCTAATAAGTTTCTTTGTTTAAGACTGAACAACTAAATAGTTACATCTGTAATAAGTTCCTTTGTTTACGATAATGTTAACTAGAGTTGTTATCTGTGATAAGTGTCTTTGTTTATGATTGTGATGTTTGCTTTGATACTAGAATTTGGATAGGTGACAAATAGAAACCACCAAGAAACCACATAATTTGGTTATATTATATACGATAAGATATGCGATATATATATCTTTTAGATATATTATGAAATTTAAAGTTAAAATTATTTCGCTAAGATTTAAAATCGTCCACCTACTGAGGCCACTGATTGTTGGCATTATGAGACAAGTGTTGTCCTTGATGGAAAATCACACAGATGAAAAATCATAGTGCATGAGGTTAGAAGCAAGGAATTGATGATCAGTCTACAAGAATGAAGAGAAAATATATATACGCAGGTTCATCGTGACCAAGCTGCGTATACACACAGGCTAGACATTACAAAGGCGCGTATGCGTATACACACACTTTCATGCAAGGGAAAGCGCGTATATGTTGGAGAACTTACTTTTGATCCATGGTAGTTAGTCCTTGGTACTTGAACCTATGGTTTTGGACCATGGTATCTCGACAGAAGTGATGAACCCTAGTATTGGGTCCATGGTATTGATTTGTTATGGTTTTGGACAATGGTATTGTGAAAGGCCTAAGACTATAAAAGGAGAAGAGGATCATTAGGAAAAGGGTATGGAAAATACTTGAATATCTGATGTAGTATGAGATCGAGTATGCAGGATATGGGTTATGATGCATTGCTTGATCTGAGCTAAGGAGGGATCTCACTGGTTGATGGAGAACAAGATCTAAGGATAGATCGGGATCAAATGGTTTGAAATGAACTATCTCTATATGGTTGATTATGCTTGTTCTAGATCTGTATACTGACGCATGTAATGTTCTGAACTAGGTATAACTTAAGTTTGAAATAGCTGCAAGTCATGATTGAATATTTATAGATTTGTACGCGGGTTGGTTTCAGTAAAAGCGCGTATGTACACGGGTTTGGTTCGTCCAAGTAGCGTATACCATTTGAGCTATGATGATTGACTGCAGCGTGCGTACTGGTAAAAGACTGCAGCAGGTGGTTTTCACCCACATTGGGTTTCCACCTTATATCATGGTGTTCATGTGTGCTCTTTATGTGTGATGATCTATTCTGTTTACTGTTAATATGGTTAATAATGTTCTGATGCATTCACTGAAGATAAACTAACTGAATCATAAAGGTTACTGGATGTAGGCAAGTTACTTTTAACACAGTCGCGTATATACGTGGATATCCTTGACTGAAGTCGCGTATATGAATCTAAGTATGAAAATGAAAAAGTTTTACTGATCTGATAATACTAATTCACCGCCCCCCTCTCAGTATTATTTCCAACACTGATATGGGATAGGGTCTGCGAGATATCTACGAAATTTATAAATATATTTATCTATATATGAGCTTTAATATAAATTTAAAAGACTCTAATAAAAATAAAAATTATTTACCACTTAACACAGAATTAGAAAGAATATAGTTAGACTTCTCCCCTATTTACATTTCACAACCATTACGTAACCATGTGTTACCTCCGCGCACAATGTCTAATGGTGGGAAACAAGACATTTGAGAATTTGAAAACCACCACTTGACCACCCATCACCTCTGTGCACAATAGTCTAACGGTGGGAAACAAAGCGGTTTCATGTTTAAAACCTGACTTTTCTATCAGACCATTCATTTAGAGTCCATGAATAAAAAAACACAGGTTGCAGTCTACTCATTGAGTGTTGTGCAAGATGGCTTCTTACTCATTTCCTATCCTCATTGTAAAAAACATTTTTAGTAGTCTAACAGATTTTTGGGTTCGGTATGTTACCCACAACTAGCTTCTCAAATCAAACCATGATACCCTCTCCCATATCTACCATTGCTTCACTCAATACATGACCCAAGCATAGGGCTTCTATGTATGTCTGCATCTAACTATTCAGACTTGTATTCACGAGAATGAGAGCATGCTTTAGGAGTCGGGGTTTAATTTTTCTTATCTACATGCAAGAATAGACAAAATATTCTGCGGTCTATAAGTGTTGGAAAACAAGGAGCAAAATGTTAGGGTTTCTATGTATATCTACATCTACCTATTTGGACTTGTATTCATGAGAATGAGAGCATGCTTTAGGAGTCAGGGTTTAATTTTTCTTATCTATATGCAGGAACAGACAAAATCTTTTGCGATCTGAAAGTGTTGGAAAACTAGGAGAAAAATGTTAGGGCTTCTATGTATGTCTGCATCTACCTATTTGGACTTGTATTCATGAGAATGAGAGCATTCTTTAGGAGTCAGGGTTTAATTTTTCTTATCTACATGCAAGACCAAACAAAATTATTGATCTTCTATGATCTAGAAGTGTTGGAAAACTAGGAGCAAAATGTTAATTCTATTCCAAAAATTCAGAAGATAATTCCAAATTTTCAAGATTATGAGATCCCCCTCCCTCTTTTAGCGGAATACCATGGGCCTTGGACCTTCCTGTTTCCGCACTAGCTCGGAGACACCAAATCTTCTTATTTTTAGCTTTTAATGGAAAATTACTGCATACATTTTTCTTTCTGGCATGGAGAGAACACCTGCACTGTTTCCAAGGATCCAAGCCCCTATTTGAAGAGGAGAAGGAAGGGTTATGTAATTTTTCAATAAAAGAAAAAATTCAAGGTCCAAGCACCAATTTGAAGAGGGGAAGGAAAAGTTCTGACACTTGTCAATTAGAATACATGTGGGGAGAACAGGGCTATTTTCCCTCAAAAATCATGTAAAATGAAATAATATTGCTGGCCTGTGTTTATTCCTAGAAAATGAGAATACATGCAGGGGAGAATGGGGCTTTTGGCACTGAAAAATGGTGCTGGTAGAAATGAAATAAAACAAAGAGTATGTGCTTACTCCTGGAAGTTGTAAGGGTCATATGCCCATATAAGTTTTATTAATAAAGATTGAAGTTACGTTAGTCAACTTATGGATTTTGTTTATGAATGTTACAGAGGTTGTTTAGTTGTTTTGCTTCCATGAGCACAATGCACTTTGATTCATGGCATATAGGTCGCAACAACATGTCAAAGCATATTTTTACTACGAATCAATTTAAAATACTACTGACCCATTTTGTTCACAAAAATCGTTATTAGCGTTGGTTCCCTTATCCACAAAATTTTAATATAATTCCCTTCTCATTGAGCCCCTATTTTCACCGAAGTTTGAAATATCTGCCCCCACTGGCCATGAAGATTTTTTTTGTGTTTCTTCGATGACCTATAGGCCATTTAAGTTGCATCCAGGATCTGTTTCGATGGATTTAACCAACCATCTTAGAGAACATTCATAACCTCAAATGAACCCATTTTTCTTCAGCTAACCTTCTCTTCAAAATCTGAGGTACCTATTACTGACGGAAATCTAAGCGTATTGGAATCATACAAAATCTCTGCGAGTTCTCTACCAAAAGAGGCTCCTCACCAACAATCACCATTATTGGTCTGGTTTTGATAAGAATGGAGGGATTCTATAGTACAGTTGGTGAACAAGGTTGCTGTATAAGTATACAGGTTTATGTAGCCCGTTAAAAAGCAGGTCAATCTAATCCGAATATAAGTTGCAGCTCTCCAAAGCTTCAGTGAGCACGTCCAAGAAAAAAGAAACGGATCTTGTCAGTTCCACGATTTATGTTCGAAGGATATTTTTAGGCCCAATCACCAGCGTACCATCAAGTTCTTCATCGTTCTCATCAATTTCTGCCACTACAAGTGAGATGCACATCATATGTTGCGAGATCCTTGTACTATATTTTATAGTGGCTTTAATCCATTTTGACATTCTTTCTTCGTACTCAAGGAAAAAACTAGCTGAGTTGGAACAAGAATTAGCTAAGATTTACGCAGAGAGACAATCAAAGCAACCTTTAACTTAGAAATTAGAGCCCGAAATGGAGTAGTTGTAGCAAAATATTTTGGTCCTAAATAAAAAACAATCCGATTTACAGGCTGAAATGTGGAATCTCCAAGAGAAGATTAGTGAGTATAATAATAAGGTATGATCTTGGAATTTATGGGCTCTTTTTTTTTGGAATATTACCTATGTAGAATTTGGCAATTGTAACTTGGATTCAATGTCAGGGTCAGTTTATTTTTGAAACCTTTAAATTTATCATCTTTTGGTTAAATGTTGTCACCCAATACATATGAGGTTTTGAGGTTTTGGATCATTCCCTTGACAATTCTGTATCATTTTTTTTTGCTAGACTTACCATTGCTTGAAATACCTCTCACTTATACTAGGAAGAAATCAAGTAGATACTGCTTCTTTCCTTATAGTGCTTGATGTTTGAAAAACAATATATGTTCGCACAAGTTGAATGCCTTAAGGAAAATGTAGCACAAGTTGAATACCTTAAGGCAAATGTATCACTATCTATTTAGAAATTTCTCGCAATTTTTCTTAAAAATATTGTGTTTTCTTTAAGCAAGCATTGGAAGACCTTCATTGCTATACCTGCACACATTTACCACTACAATGACCCTAAAAAGAGTCAACGAAGCATTTTAAAGTAACTGTTAATCTTAATGATTGTCCCTGGTTTTTGCTAACATCCCATCTTCATTCTTCTCAATTGAAACACTATGGACATCACATTTTATCAAAATTTAAGGGGTTTGGGCTTTGGATATATATATGAAATGATTGTCAATACCATAAGTTTAACTACCTAACTTTTAAGCTACAAATTTTCCTTCCTTATTACTCGTGGCTTTTGTTAAAAAATCACCTTGTACCCAACAATACATCATTAAAGAGAGCAATGAACTAGATTTAGAGTAAGGGGATCAACATCCATATTTGGAGTTCAACCATTTCTACGAATTCCCTCATTTCCAACTAGCTTACTAACATTTCTTCTAGTTCAATGTGTTTATTAAGGAAATCTAGATCAGTGAGTTTTTTAATGCAAGAAGTCTATTTTATTTGCATCCACGATTCTCAGTTTTGTACCTTGAACATAAAACCTAGAATAAATTAGTCTACATGCAAGTTTTTGCAAGTTTCCATGTTGAATATCTACTTAAGATTCATAAGAGTGAATCTTATGAAAGATTGCTCAATATAATCTACATTACCAACGTGAATGGAGCACATAAAATATATTGGCAAAACAAGTTGGTGAAGATGATTCAAGGACTTTGGACTTGGAAAACTGGATCATGACATTTCAGTTTTGTGATGCATTGATTGTTGAAAGGTCATTAATCCTATGCTTTCCTCTCAAAAGAGGCCCCAAAAAAATTACATACATATTAGATTTAGAAACAATTCACTAAATTAAATCTAAAGCTTAAAGACTAAAGTAAAAAGTTGGTTTTCATAGAGAAGCCAGATACGGTTTGAGCAATGTAACTACTTATGAATTGTTTAGTCCCCAACAATTGTTTAACAAAATCTTGAGAAAAATAATTAAGCATGGGTTGGTTCTCATTGTCTTAGAGGGCATAATTCTCTGAGAAATATCTAGGATTCATTACAAAGATTTTACAAGGGTAAAATCTCATCAAGAATGGTACACAAGTTCATTAAAAGAGGCACAATCTCTTGGATGTATTAAGTGTTCTTACTAAGAGTATATTGTGGGTCAAGTTGACCCTCTAATAAAGGTGTATTAGTCAAGTTTTAGAGGGTGAATCTCTGTGTGTTTTTTATTGAGTGTTAAAAGGGTGTATACCTCCTATATGGGTTGAGTTGCTATCGCTAAAGGGCACTCTTACAGGTTGTAGTTTTCCCTATTTAATAATAGCTAGTTAGAGGGCCTTCAATAGCCTAAAAAGGGGATCACTTTGAAGAAAAGATATGGTTGCACCAACTGGTATCATTAATATTTCATGATATAAGGGTGAAAATATTTTTTTAGGGTCATCGAAGTCTGAAATATAGTGGATATCAGCCCGTACTTCTCATTATTTGCAAATAGAACTAAGGTACCTATTATGGGAGGTACATACTTGTGTTTTAGAGCTAGAAAGTGGTAGAGAATAGAGAAACGCAAGTTTAGATTAAGTTTGGGTGTGATTTGGTCCATTAACAGTCATCTAAAATAGCCATATTTCCATATCCATACAAACAAAAAGAGGATAACTTTTAATGCATTGGTTTATAAAAAATACTTGGCCATTATCTCTGTGCAAATTGTTGTTGTCTTGGTGTATTATTATTAGATTTTATTTATCTTATATTTGCAATGCCATACCAAAATATAAGTTGAAACCCACAATAAAAAAAGAGAGAAAATAGTCAAATTGTTTGATGAAATGCGAAAACCAAGAATTTTGTGAAAATAGTGAGAAATTTCCAAACCTTGGAGGGATAAGGGGTTGTGCACTACAACAATCTAAGTTCCTCAACTATTTCACAGTGTTGAATCCATTTATGCATTAAAAAATGCATTTCTAACAATGAAAAATCACAATCTTGATCAAAATTATATAGTTGAATTCCAATGAAAAAGTCAAAATGTAGAACAATTAGGCTTCACCATTATTAAGCCATCCACTAGTGTCCATACATCTAGTCCAGGCAACTATAATGTCATGTCAAAAAGCAACGGGTGAAGTGAAAGCATTGGGTGACATTCGCAAACTACTTACATCTTAAACTTGGCATATAAACTAAAGGAACTCTATTATGTGGTGTAGCTTGCCACCAAATAAGTGTGCTTCTCAAAATAATTTATAAAATGGAAACATTGAGTTCTAGAAATTGTCGACACTTATGTATCATAAGAGATAGCACTTTGTTACAAATTCTGTGAAAGTCTTAATACCAAGGGAGAGAAAATATTTCAAAATGGTAGGTTCAAATTGAGGGATGATATGGAAGGTCAATTGTTGGTTATCAAGGTCATGTGTTTACTGCAAACAACAAAGTAAAGGGATTGATTGTTATGTTTGTCTAATAGATGCATTAGATCTTGGTTCTAGTTGAATGGTTGGTTTCCCCTTGCTTTGGCCTTTGTGAAGCCAACTCTATTGTTTCAGGTTCTTAGGATAGTTGAATTTCCCAACCATTTCTCTTATGTTCGCTAATGAATCTATATTAACGATGTGGTCTATGAATTTGAATGTTCTCTGATAGCTGTCTTAATCTAGATATCAAGAGGGGTTGTGGCATACAATAAGGGTAAGGCCTTTTTATATACATATCGTCATTCATTTTTAGTGCAAGCCTTAGTGGTTGTTCTACTTAATTGACTCACAGATTTGGCATTTGACTATTAGGGTGGATATCTTGGACCAATATTTGATATGATGGCCACACCATTAGAGAAGATTTTATTTGTGCCAGTTTCAACGAAGGATATAATTGGAGTAATGTTCATTCTTGCTTAGATAATATCTTCTATATTAGATCCGTCATATGTACAATGGGTGGGATAGTTTTCTAATGGTTTGGGTCTTACATTGATTAAAAATACTTTATGGAATAGTGTCTCTTATGAATTCTCTATCCATTGCGCATATCTTATTCTACTTTATTGATCCTATTAAGCTTGGAGTTGACTTTATCCTATGCTTGGTTTTGCTTTGTTTTAGATATTGCCTTTGTTGAGCTTATTACTATCCATTTTTAAACTACGAAATATGTATGTGATTGTGAAATTCACAACCACCAATTACTTTGAAAAGCTACTTGCTTCTGCTATAAAACAAGTCTAGTATGATCCTTTGCGACAAACTTTGTTAAATGTGGTTAAAATTTCAAAGATTTGGTGAGTTTGACCAAATTACTAGCCCACTTTGACCAAATTTGACTATTTTTTATCATTATGATAGATTTTGGCAGACATTTATTAATGAAAAGTAAATTTGAGTTTGTTATTTGCAGAGTTTTATGCTGAGTTTTTGAAGCTTGTACCTAGTCTGAGTTATACTCTAGTTGTGCATTTTTGGCAGTTTTTATGTGAGTCTGGGTCATGCTCTTAATCTTTGGATTTGCTGAGTTGCTCCACAGTCTGAGTCACGAATTTGTTTTCAATTTACATGAGTTCAAACTGGCCACCATAAATTTTGGACATGGGCTTACCTACCTTATGGGCTTGGATCTATCGCAATTATGATTCATTTTTAGTACTTGCCTATTATTGTTATCTCTTTATTAAGACATTTTCTATTGTTTTAATGTAGTTATATAGTGTTGTGAATGTTGTTTTTCTGAGATCTATTCAGTTTCAACATCTTATAGTATCAGTTCATCTATTGCTGGATGATTTCTCTTTGAATTTTTTTTGGTGTTCGTTCAGTTGTGGTTGACCTAATCTATAGATATAGACCAGACTTGTGTAGTTTGTTTGCAAAGAATCAGGATGATCTACTATAATATTATGTTCTATGATGTATCAAATTAAGGGTCCTTGTTGAACCCATTGTCTAGTGAGGATGGATTTTGATGGCTAGCCTGTAGTGACCATATTTGTAAAAGATCTTGAGGGTATCTATTACAGAATTTTTATTCACTTTATGAGTGACCATTTTTGTAATTTCCAGTGAGAAATTTTCAAATTATAGGTTCTGTTTAGAGAAAAGCATGGGAATTCTTTTCTTAGCTTATATCTTAAAAAGTTACACTATGAAATTTTGCGTGACAGGTTCTGTTTAGAGAAAAACACAGGGAGTAATTTTTGAGTTTACATGTTGAAAAGTTATAAACATGTTCTGATTTCAATGACATTCAATTGAGCCTCATAAAGTTCATTAAGTCCCTTTGTAGCTAGCTAGACAGTCTTATTTGAAGAAGATTGAATGGTCTTGTAATTTTTCACAATGCATCTTTCTTGGTAATATTATGAGAAAATTGATGAAAAGTTTAAAGTCATGCTAAAGAACCACTGCGAAAATCTTAGCGATCTCTACAATTTTTTTTGTTTAATCAACGCATGGAGTTCCACAAGCTCTTAGCTCTTTTTATGTTGATAATACCATGGCTATAGGAGTTTCTTAGGCAATTCCATTATGTAGTTACATTGTATGTACTATTTTAGTCCCATTGATCTAATTTTGTGGTATTTTGCTGGACATTAATAAAGTTATCTTACCTCAGATTCGATATTTTAAGTGTGAAATTAGAATATACATCATTCTACCTTTTCAAGCTTCAAAAATAATTCTTTAAAACTATCCTACAGCTAGCAGCTAACCCTAATTCTATTCCATGACTATTTATAAATAGTTTGCCAAGTCTACCTGAAGGCAACCTTCACAAAAAGATACCTTTTCTTTCTACATTCAACCAAAAGGCTACAACAATTACTACATTAGAAAAATACATATGAAACAAATGCTAGGGGTTTTGAACCCTACATCAGAACAACAAGCTTTCGGAAGATGATAATTATATCCCTCCCCCGCACTCTTATTCAGTAAGGGATCCTTCCTGCAGTAACAAAGATTTTTTTGATAACTAATCAGCCATAGTATTAAACTCTTTAGAGATATGTCTAAAAGATAAACCATCAAATCTCCTCTTAACCTCCAGGAATTAATTTATGATAGGTCAAGTAACATATTATCTGTTGTGCACTTATTATTAGACCAATCGACCATTAGCTTTGAGTCTCAGAACAGTTGTAGTTTTTTATACCCTATATGTTGTTGTTTTCTAGAGTAGCCACATAGCATAAATTTTTGTTTGGTTGTTTGTGCTAGTTCCTACTGCTAACTTTACTTTCAAATGGTGATGTTGATCCACAAATAGAATGACACTAACCCACACAAACCTGGAACTCTCTGACAGACTCCATCAAAAAACAACCTAGCCTGGTTGTGGCTATATTTTTGTTTCATTTAGAATTCTCATTGGTTACTCTTTTGAACAAGATTGATTTAAGCTACAAGTATACCTAATTTTATGGGTAACTTGTGTTGGCCTCAACTGAAGATCTTGGAAGATCATTATGTTTCTAGAGAACTAACTACCCCGAATTTGGCTTATTATTTTCCCAAATAATGTTAATGTTTCTTGTATGACTTGTGTACTTGTGAAAAAGTTCAGTATTCCTGTCACTTTCAGAGAACAAAATGGTTCTCATTTTTAGCTTAGTTTCTTTTTCCTCTTTTGCAAGGTGGTTTGCTTTCCCTTCCAGCTCTTTGAGAGGATTTATTTCATCTTTCAAAAACACCCTTGCTTTATTATTGTTAAAGGTTTTTAATTCATTTTTAAACATCCTTTAAATCTTTTTGAATAATGCTTTGAGCTCAATCTGCAACTTTTCCTTTTACCCTTTTTAGATTGTCTATGAATTGCTTCATGTCCCTGTCCTCACTATTACTATCATAATGTCTTCAATTCTTGGTGACCATAGCCTTGGAATCCTTTTTATTTAGCCAGTAAGTGATTAAACTCAAATAGGGATGGAGGCTTCTTACTCTCTAATTCAATTTGAAGCAATATGGGGTGCGCTTCCCTAAATAATTTATGATCTCACTCTCTAAATCTAAAATCAACTGAGTAGTAACAAAGGATTTATCTAGCCTTTTTGAAATTCCACTTCTACCTTTTTGGTTATTTCTCCAGGTAGATTCTTATTTAATTGGTTATACTTCAATCAACTTTTGAACTTCAAAGAAATTCCTGAAAAATCATTTAGAAATAGGGTTTTGCTTGCTGCAAGGGCCCCACAAATTGTCAACCGTGCCCTTTCTGTCCTCTTTTTTTAAAATCGTGACTTTGCTTTAGAGTTATTAGATTTTCTTCCAGTGGAGACTTGGCAGTGATCCTGGTCTAGTGATAAACACCCTTCCAGACCCCAAAATCACCAGCAACATTCTTTCTTTTATCTTGGATGGTAAGATGACTTGAACATCTCATCACCTTTATTTTGTGAGGCCTCTTTAACTGGCTAACCATCCAAACAAGACAAATAACAAATCCCTACATCATCTGATGAAGCTTCTAAATATTGGATTGGATGGTCTAAAGCATGGATAACTAGCATGAAGAGAATGCCACAATTTCCTGAAGCAAAAGATGGACTCAAATTCCAGTGGGGGGCCTTAAAGTCCCCTAAACCTTTCTTAATGTTACAAACAATTTTGGAACACCCAATAATGGAAGCGGATTCTTTTAGTAGTGTTTGATAGCATGAGGAATTGATAAAAGGGGACCTACCTTGAAAAGTCACAGGAAAATCATGTGTTCCTTCAACCACTTTAGGACCACATACCTCAAACTAGCACTTATCACCTTCCAAAGCTGGAAGTTGGAACAACATCTAAATCAACAATCTTGAGATTTGCCTATCCTTTTTTTTATACCTTGTCCAGACTTCAAACCGGCCTCCAAATTAGAATCTGTAGACACTACCATTCATATTTTCCTCTCTCTCCACAATCTTCCCATAGAATTGTATGAGAGCCAACCGAATGAAATGGGACTTTTCACTTTTCAGAAGTCCAACTTCTAGTTTAAAATCCATTTTCCTTGGGAAATATCAGTATTTGCAGGAAATCTCAATATTTTCATGAAGATTAGTTTTTGCCATCATTTTAACCACTCTCCTATCTTTGAAACTGAAAATTTTCTCCAAAGAGATAAAATTGACCTATAGCATTACTGACCCTACCAAATTTCTAAATTCCTCCACAACTTTGAAGGGAGCTTCAATCTATTGCAAATATGTTTGTTCCTCCTTTGGGTCAAAACCTAGTTTCCACTTTTTAGGCACAGTCTGGGCCCCCCCCCCCACATCCAATCTTCCTTTAGAAGTAGGTTCCAATCCTCCTAGCTTTTCTCCGTAAAACAAATCCAGCCTCGGACTAAAATATGTAATGCATATTGAGTTTTGTAGCTTAGAAGGTACTTCTAATCTTGTCCCTTGACTAGAAAGAATTTGATTTGCCTTGTTATGACATTGAAAAATGATGAACCATGCTTGTTATAATGGGTTCTCAGACATTTATTAGGACGACTCCTGCAACTTTTTCCATCTGCCATGCTGAGAAAATGCAACTGAGAAGAATGCAAATTAAAGAAAAATTCCAAACCTGAAATCTACACAAGAATCCTCACACTATTTTTCCATGCATGCAAAGCTAAAATGAAAATTAGGAAAACCCTCCAAAGCTGCTCTAACCATTAATAGTGTCCAATTACATGTAGTAGGGAAACCACCAACGATAGTGGGCATTAACTCTCACCAAGGGAATCGAAAAGTTCTATGTTCCCATCAACTCAACACCTTCCACTCTACCAAAAAATGAGTCACATATGGTGGTGAGAGGTATTTAAGAGTTCATCCCTACATATTTATTCCTTATCGTGTCTCTATTTTTTTGAATTATATTCCCCTTCTTATAGTTAGAGATTTACTTATAAAAAGTCAGTTGTTCATGTTTCAGTCTTTCATTTTACCACATGATATTTGATGGTGAAGGCACTACGATATAGCATTGGTGTAAATATTTGAACAACAAATCTACAAAAACGTAAATGAGACCAGATGATATGAAAGGGAAAAAATTAAGAAAACAGGTGTCAAACTATGTACAGACTGTTTGGTTAAATTATAAAAATAATAACTGAATTCCTCAATCCAAAACGAATTCCCTGTCTAGATGTGACTTCAAATGTATGTACAATAGCTTCACATCCTTAGAGTGTCACTTTGGAACAAACCAGCTGAGCTACTTATAGTCAAATAAATTGTTATGGAACACGATATTCTTATAAATAGATTTCACACAACAAGAATTGTCAATGTAACAAAGTGTCAAAAGAAGAATATCTCTAGTAAAAAATGAAGTAAAGATACCTGAAATTCGAAAAGATAAGTCACAAAATTTTGAAAGTTATTAATGTTAAGCAACATATTTATAGAGGTTGCTGAAGTTGTAGCCTTTATATATGAATTAAAGGACACTATTAAAGGTATGTCAATGAGTTAAGGCTAGTTGTCCAAATCCTCATAAATATTTTATCAAACTATGCATCTAATTCCTGAGATCAAATGAATGTTAATCTACTCCTTGTCAAGCGTGAGGCTAAGTTTACTTGCAAAGTTTTATGTCCTTGTTCAATTTTTTACAAGTTGATGTTTATTTTTATGTAGAAATACTCCTTATCTCATGATTTCATCCTTCAGACAGATGATTATTGTGGTTATTATGCCTTCAGTAGAAAGGTTTGTTTACTAGTTGGCATATGATTTAATTCCTTAGACAGATGATTATTATGCTTAATATGCCTTCAGTAGAAAGGTTTTTTTACTAGTTGACTGATGATTTAATTCTTCAAACATAGATGATTATTATGCTTAATATGCCTTTAGCAGAAAGGTTTCTTGAACTTTCTAATTCTTGTGCTCTAAATTATTTCGAAATTGCTTACAAAGTTGTAGTTTGTACAAGTTGTTTCAAGACTTTATGGGCTTCTAATTAGTTGATTTTGGTCCTACATGATATGTTTGGTGTTGTTTCTTATAGATGTTGTGGAAAAATTGTGGAGTCAAAGGAAAATGGATGCTTTACGGTTTGTCTTTGCATTTGGAATTGTAGAAAAATTTCCACTTGTGCCTTTGTTGAAGGCATATCTCACGCATCAAAGTAAAGCATCAGAATAAATAGCAAAAAAGGAAGAGATCGTGTCGGGTCAATGGTATGTTTATTCTTATTGGTGTCGTTCATGCTCCCTTGTCAGTATAAACTATCAAAATATTAACTTGTCATTAGACATATTCTCTGAACAGTTCCATGTATTATTGCAGAATTCTACAACCTCAAAAGAAATTCATTCATTGAACAATGTAATAAAGTGCATTGAAGTGTTTCACATCTATAAACTTCACCAACGTTGTTATTGAGTCTTTGGATGTGGTTATCTCTTCAAAACACACACGTACAAGAAGATGAGAAATAATATGCCTGACTAAATTCAAGTTATCTTCCTGTGAATAGGGTGTTCCCTTCCATAAACCTGACGACACACTCTGCTTCTTTGTAGTGAACAAATTTGGGACTTTTCAAGAATTGTGAGACAGTTCCAACCTCATAACTATCAGTTTCTTATTTAAAGTTATACCCACTAGATTAGAACCTACACAAGAAGAATTCCATTCCTGTTACAAAAGAACCTGCATTTGACTTATACCATGCTATTTAATATTTTATGTATTTCTTCACATCCTTGGCCTGTGACATAAAGATGCAACAGGCTACCTTGCATTTTCTATACTAACACTCCTAAACAATAATAAAGTTAGCCCAAATTTGTCATTTCAAATGATCTATGCAGCTCACCTTTTGGTTTTTCAATTATCAAAGTTGTTACCTATATTGATGAGATCATCTACAACTGAGGCCACAGTGACAATATATGTCAGAGTTTTATTCGTATTGCAATAAAGGTGTTTTTTCTTCAACAACACTACAATACATTGCAGTTTCCATTCAATGGAGAAGTGTACCCAGTATTAGCCTTGGTCTTTGTTAAAATGGGTTGATTCACAATAGAATTTATCTATTTCTTTGAAGGTGTTCCTCCTTCAATAGTACTTCATCTCAGCAGATCATTTCAATCTACACCTTCAGCAGATGAATATAGCCTTGGGGTACATGCTACAGGTTGTAGTTTCGCTATGAGGGTATAGCAATGATGAAAGAAGCACATCGATTTTAGGAATCTTATGGTTGTTGTATGCAAGCATGCTTGTCTAGCGTTTCCCAAACTTATATAGAGCCATATTTAGTATAATTTTGTAGTTTGAATTAGATGCTCACATTTCTTAATTTAGGTGTTTTCCTTAGTACTATTTTATGCACAGATTTATATTTAAGAAAAGTGTACAGTAGAGAAGGGTTCTATATTTTGAGCATGGGACACTCTTCTAGGTAGAAGGTACTCCGTTCTAGGGATATTTTGTCATGCATTTTAGGTGCTTTATCCTAGACAAAGTTCCAAATCCCTGCCTCCTTGACACAGTCCCTGCCAGACAAGACAATGGTGGACAGAGTTCCAAGTCCCTAAATTTTCCAAAAACCCACCTGAGCCTAGCTATCTAGCCTAAAATACTTTACATTCTAGTCATCTCTTGGCTGTGATTTCACAGAGAGAGTCCTCTTTGGTTTCGTAGGGATAGCTACCAAACTAAAATCTTGGTTTGTGGTTACCTCCGTCAATCTCCTCATCATATTGGGACATTGTGGAGGATAATAGAGGGCATGGCAACTAGGGAGCGCCAAGGCGTTTTAGTGAATGTAAGGTTCCCAAGTCATGGAAAAATGTATTGCTAGTTGTGAGGTCATGACTACTAAGGTGTGTTAGGGAATGCTTGGGCATGCTAACATGTACCATATAGTATGAAGACATGTCAAACAAACTAAGATGTGCCAAGTGCTAAGACGTTCCAAGATGTACAAGGGTTCCAAGTCCTTGCCTCCTCTTCTTCCATATGTTATCCACTTATGACATTTCCTTTGTAATATTTGTTGCATTTGCTAGTTATAGGTCATTTATAGGTTATAAATGTCTTCAGAGTTTCACTTCTAATTGAGTATTCAACTAAACATATCGATTCTCTTATACATAACTATTTTTCCCTCCACCCAATTTTCATAACTTCAATAACCATTAGGTACGGACCTTCAGCTTCAATGATGCTTTTCTTTTTTAGTAAAATATTGCTGAGACTTTAATTTATTGAAGTTGTAGAATTTACAATCTATAAAGTTTCAAGGTCTAACTTTTAAATTTATAATTCTTTAAAGGGTGCTAGCTCAATGGAAGAGCATCTGCTTTTCAGGCAGGAGGTTGGTGGCTCGATTCCATTGTGCCCCAACATCCATATGGAATGGTGACAGTCAATTTTTGATGATGGAGGCTCTTTTGACCATCACCAATGAGCTTTGGTGACATTTTTTGACCCTCACAAAAAATATGAAATGGTGACAGTCAATGAATGCCACCATATATACGCATCAATAGTGATGTCCCTCAAAGGTATGTAACCATAAATTTTTGTTGTTGATATTAAATGGTGACAGTCATTGTCCTCCATTATATTCATTATTCGTGACAGAACTTGAATGTCACCACAACACCTATACTTCTATCAATGCAGCTTTTGGTAACGGTCAATGAACATCACCATATATATGCACCAATAGTGACGACCATTAAAGATCCATCACAATAAATCATTGTTGCTCATATGAAATGGTGACAGTCACTATCCATCATTATAATAAATATTCGTGACGGACCTTGAATGTCACCATAACACCTACAGTTTTGGTGACATTCAGTTTTTGGTGACCGAGGCTATCGTCTGTCACCATTGCTCATATGGAATGGTGATGGTCTCTATCTATCATTATAAATCATTATTGGTGAAAACTTTGAATGTCACTAAAACACCTATACTTTTGGTGATGCCACCTTTGGTAACATTCAATTTTTGGTGATGGAGGCTATGGTCTGTCACCATTTGTCATATGAAATGGTGATGATCACTATCCATCATTATAAGTCATTATTGGTGATGGACTTTGTATGTCAGTACAACACCTATACTTTTGGCAATGCCACCTTCCGTGACGAATTCTCTTTTGACCATCACCAATGAGCTTATGGTGACATTTTTAGCCCCTCACCAATGTCCTTTTTTCTTGTAGTGCTTACACTACTTAGTTACATTCAATTTTTCTTTATCATGTATGCATCCAAGTGGGTAAGGTTTTGGATGTGGTTTGGTTTCCAAGCCTAGCTTCTTTACCAAGGAATCTGAAATTAAGTTTGCTTGGGATCCAGTATCAAATAGAGTTTCCACTTTTATATGATTTATGATAACTCTAATATGAAATAAATCAATTCTCTTTTGTTAATTAGGAAGAGACTCATCTATTGAACTAGTGACTTCATGTGATTCAAAATTAACATGAGGTATAAGAGTGCCTTTTGTTCCTATTGGTGTGACCAATGTTTCATCTCCAGAATCGTATCCAAGGTCTTGCTGTACACTTGCCACTATCTTCTGCTTGCCTTTTCCTCCATACTTCTTTGGTCTCTTTTCTAGGTACTATTTCCAACAATAATCATCATCATGACCTTGCTTTTTGCAGTGAGTGCAATAAGGTCTTTCTCCTTCATATTTTTCGGTTGATGTCATCCTCTTCTCCTTTCCTTTTCCTTTCACTCTGGGTTTGCCATTTGGAGTTTTGAAAGGTGGTTTCTTGAAATGATCATCTCTTTCATTTTTACCCCTGTTCTCAACATCGATGGATTTTACACTAGCCGAGTCAATAGTAGTTGGTTCAAACAATAATAATGAATGTCTAAGATAACTATGTAATGATCCAATATACTTAGTTACTACTTTAGGTGAGTCAAGTGCAATGCCCAAATTAAGTGCCTATTTTCTAAATTCCTTTGTAAAGCTTTGAACATCCTGACCTCTACCTTGCCTTCAGTATTTCCAATCCATTAAGGTTTTTTATTTATAACCCAAGGGATAAAATTGTTCCTTTAATGCAGAAATGAAAATAGGCCATGAGGAAAGAAGATTACCCACATTCTTACTGCTTCACAATTTTCTCTCCCACCAGATGAGAGCAGTGCTACTCAGCCGAAGAGAAGTTAGTTGAATCTTTTCCTCGTCCTCTTCGATCTGCTGAATCTTGCAGTAGATTCCAATCTACCTAATCTAGTTATTAAGCTTTTCTGCATTACTTTCACCATTAAACATGGGAAGATCAAATCTGACATCTAATTTAAAGAAAGGTTTCTTAGATGCATCCCTTGAATTTCTATCATGATGGTCATGAGAGGAAGAAGAAATTTCACTCATGGAAGGAGAAGGAGGGGGTTCTTCTCCACCATTTCCATGCATTGAACCTTGTTCTTCTAGATTTATTTATTCTGCTTTCTCCAGCCTTGAAATCAACTGACCGACACTCTCTACCACTGTAAAGAAGGTTTTGTAGAAATTGTGCTCCTCTTCATGACGAGCCTCCTCATTTGTCATGTTTATCCTTCGATGTGCATGCCTCACTTCAGGATCGAAATACTTTAGTTTCCCTTCACCTCTTTGGAGCCTATTTCTTATTAGCATACAAACATGCAATTCACATCTAAAAAAGACAGAATTTGATACCACTTGATTCAAAATACTTTGCTGATAGATGTGTTAAAGAATTACATGCATAAATTGTAGCTTAACATAGAAAACCTAATGTGCACATGAGAGAAGAGGAGAAAAACATAAAGCATGAAAGAATACAACAAGACTTGATAACAGAGTTCGTCTGACTCGGACTACATCTCTGGGCCCTGCTTAATCAATGGGGAGGAATTCATTCATTGAGTTGCATGAGAAAGAAGGGTACAAGCATTAGTTTTTATACCTCCATACTGAAAAATGGCCAAAAAATGAAAAACTCTGATGGAGAAACAAACAACTCCATTGTGTTCGTGGCGTTGAGAAGTGTTGAAACCATATAGAATTTTTCAAAATCTGACAAAGTGAAAATTCAGCCCTCCTGCAAAATTCTACCTCGAACTACATGCTCTTCCTCCTCTACTGGGTGAACTGATAAGATGCGTTTAAAATATAAAAAGGTGAAGGGTTCTTCAAGGATTCTGTTGTGGCATGTTGGTTGAGGATCCAGTTAATAGGGAGGAGGTCAGGTGGTCAAGCCCCACCTCCTCCTTTTTTATACATAGAATCTTTTTTTAAATTTAAACAAACATCTTTCTTACATTATGGGTTGGGCTACGCCTGCCTTGGGTGGCCCACCCCCCATACCTACCTCCACCGGCATCTTATAATAAATTCTGGTGGTTTCTTTGGGCGTGGTTGGGTCCGTGCCCCAAGGGCCGACCCACCACTCATTACACATTGAATAATGGTGTGGGTTATGGGTTGTGTTTGTCTGTGGGAGGTGCCAGGGGTCGTGGTCTGCCTCTCCAACAATATGACATATTGTTATATGTATGGGTTATGAGTTGGGGTGGCAAGGTTGGTTGCCCACCACCACCTTTTTTTTGTATTTTTTTTGTTTAATAAAAAACAAATTGAATTTTGAAAATTTTGATTTTTACCAAAGGAGTCGTTTTATCCAGGCAACAATTTTGCCTAGAATCTAGCCGGATTTGGCTGGATTCCATCTTCTAGAAAAGTCCAAATTGTGTATTCGTTAAGCTTGCCCAGTCATAAAAAAGTCAACCCAACTTTGACTACCTCTATCTTCTTCATCTAGACTTGGATTGGAGTGTCATTCACATCGTTGGAATCGAGGTGATGAGCAATTCGATCTGATGTCAAGTTCATCATCTTTCTTCCACTTTGAATTTTGAGCCTTTTCCATGCCATTGGTGTCTAAAGATCCACATGGATCAGCCTTCAAAACTTGAATGACCCATCTAGGTAGTTGATGTAACTTGTTTTTGGATTCGAATGATCACCATCATTATAATTAGATTATAAGTAGAGGATCATAAATTATATAATGTTTCAGGAGGTGGAGAGTCACTATTGGATGAACTGCTTCAGGAAGATTTAGATGAACTTCCAGAAGATCCAAATGAACTAGGTGAACTGGATGAATCATTTTCTGAAGAAGCCCATTCAATCTCATACCAATGTTGTGTACTTGGTTGATTTTGCATTTTTCTTTTCTTTGTAACACCTTGACTTTGCAATTTCTTTTCTTTGTAACACCTAACAAAGTGTGACTCATTCTTTCTACTGCACCATTATGTTGTGGAGTGTATACATTTGTAAACATCCATTTGATATTGTTGTCCTTGCAAAAAGTTTTGAATTCATTAGAAGGGGTGTCGAACGTCCCACTTTTTAATATGAAGGGGTGTTTGTAAATCCAAGCATCATTCTAAATCTTTCAAAATTTTCTCTTCCAAGTGCTTTGGTGAAGATTTCTATAATTTTTTCATTTGTAGGACATTGTCATAGGTGAATAGTCTTTGCCTCAACATGATGTCGAATCAAATGATACTTTGTATTGACATACTTGGTTCTATCATGGAATTTTGGATTCTTAGTCAATTTAATTGCAAAACTATTATCAATTGGAAGATGATTAGAGTGCACTCTTTTCTCCTACAAATATTTAAGAATTTTTCTGAGCCACACAATCTCTTTAGTTGCTTGTACATATGCCACATATTCTACCTCTTTTTGCAATCTACTAGAACTCATTGTTTGTGTGACCTCCAAGAGATAGCTTTTGATCTAAGACTCATAACATAACCTGAAGTAGATACGTAATTTTTCTTATCTCCATCAAAGTATGAATCAAAATATGCAATCAAGTTGAAGTCACCCACCAATGTATATTGGAGTCCAAAGTCTTGAGTTGGTTTCAATTACTTTAGAAATCTTTTGTAGCAAATAAGTGTCCCTCACAAAGGATTTTTCATAAACTTGGAAATGATTCCAATAACAAATGAGATCTTTGGTCTGTTAGTGGTGAGGTATATAAGATTTCCTATCAGTTGTCTATAAGATTTCCTTTCACCATGTTTGTTTCTTTGTTCCTTAAGAATCAAGGCATAGCAGGTGGAAGATATTGAGATGGCTTACCAAAAGAACACCAGCATACTAGATTTCATGAGTCTTGTTCCTAAGAGAATGAGATGGACATTAGTTTTTAATATATACTACACATAGAATTTCATCTGCCCAGAACATCAAATTTACATTTTTTTGAAAAAAATCATTGAACAAATATTATTTAACATTGTCATGCTCATTCTTTTAGCTACACCAATATGTTTATGATTATATGCCCCAATTGTTTTTTGATGAATCCCATGTTGGTGAAGATATTTCAAATTCATTTAAGATATATACTTTTCCATTATCAATATGAATAGAGCCAATATGAGATTTTGCATCATTCTCAATCCATGCATGAATTTTTTTTACAGTTTCAAAAGCTTCAAATTTACTCTTCAACAAATATACCCAACACATTCTGGTATATTCATTAACAAAAATTATCATATATTTTTTTGGTTTGCAAAAGGAACAAGTATAGGGTCAAACAAATCAGAATGAATCAATGCAAGCTTTCTACATGCTTTAGAAATAGAATGGCATGAAATGGTTATTTGATATGTTTTCTTAGGACAAAAGCAACACATTACTCCAGTTTCCTTGAAATTATTTTCAAACCAATAACACCATTTCTCTTCAATAAATGAAAATAGTCATAATAAATTTCCAAATATTGCATGTAATAAAATACTAGATGTCAATGTACCTTCAATATCTTGAGAACTATATGAACATTTTGTCCATGAGAAGACATTCCTTGCAACTTCAAGAATATTTCTTCCTCTATTTCAGTCATGACAAGTGTGTTTCCAAATTCTTTTCTCACCTCAACTTTTCCATCAAACATGTGAATGGAGTGTCCTTGTTAACGAATGTGAAAAAGGGAAAAAAAGTTTCTCCATAGCTCTTGAAGGTAGAGAACATTATAAATAATAATGCTAGCTGGCAGTGCAGGAATTTTGAGTCTGATTGTGCTAAGTCCAGATTTCTTTAGTCTTGATTTGACTGCAAAGTATATTTCTCCACATACATTGTCACTAAAGTCTTCAAAAAAATATTTTTGAAAGCTTGTGTGGCAAGTTGAACATGTATCAAGCATCCATGCATCTTTCCAAGAAGCAAATGAAGTATGAAACAAATATTTAATTAATCCAATATTGCAATGTGTCGCAATATATTGAGCATATTTAGCTTCTTCACCTTTCCATAGATGTAGTGGTTTTCCTTTATCTTTATTTTGTTCTTCTTGGATTCCGTCCTATGAGAGTTTTAATGTGGATGCATCATGCCCATTTATGTTGCAATGAATACAATGGAGATCAAATTTTCCTTCTTGATGATTTTTACCCACTGCCTATATTATTCTTCTTTCCATGTCCTCTTCCACCATCTCTTCCTCTAAAAGAATATTTTTTTATTCTTCTCTTTCTTTCTAAGGCATACAAATTATTTAGAAAAATGAGCAATTGTGCTTCTCTTCCTAAATTATTTCTCTCTTTCTACAAAGTTCTCCACAATAGTGTCAAAATTAATATTCTGAAATCGGGCACTAGCTTGTAAGGATTCAAGATAGTGAGAATATGTTGGGTAGAGATCCTTGACGATAGTTGTGAGAGGGATGCCCATTTTAACTCCAATGGATTCTACATCATGCATGATAATGCTAATTTTGTAGGCTAGGGCTAAGGGCTCATCATCATTCAACTACAGGTTGAATATTTCGATCATCAACTGCACTTTCTCAAGTTATGAGTGTGATTAATATAAATATTTCAACTTTTTTATTGCATCAAAAGCATAGGTAATTGGAATTATGTGAGGACTCACCACTTCATTTACATATGCAACAATCAAGGTATAGGCCTTACTGTTTATGTTCTCCCATATGGTGAGCTCTTTATCGTATGTGGGTTTTCCAGACATATTTTCACCTTCTCCTTCACAAGAACCCTTCCATCGGTCATTAAGGATAAGAATGTGCCTATTTTTCTTGCTCATTCATGGAAATTTTATTTTCCATTCCGCACCACACCAACAATGGAGATGAGAGAAAGCATATTGACCAATCTATGATCTATTCTCTAAGCTCAGGCATTAAACACTCTCTCCAAATAAAATAATCATTCTCCCCATAATAAAAAATATACTATGGACTTAGAAAGCTACTTCTCTACTCTATGTCAACAATCAACAATTTTATTGGAAGAGATTGAGTTGTAAATGCAACTTTATTAATTGTGTCATTCTACCATAGTATAATATCAATGCAACATCAATGCATATTTTAATATCAACACAAATTGTCACTTCAGTTGAAACACATATCCTTGGTGAATCTATGGAACTAAAGTCTGAATAATCCCTTGCAATGAGAAGAATCAAATCTTGGTGATTGTGGTCTCCAAAAGTGACTTCTTGATCACAAGTTAAACATTTTAATAGAAAGAATAACTGCACAATGTACATGGTTCTCAAAGCTTATATTTGAAACTATTTTACATTGTGGAAATGCAAATATAGTAAACTTAAATCCACCAAAAACATTTAGAATATTAAGAAATGATATCAAACATTAAAAAATGTTTAGAATATGAAAAAATGGGCTCAAACATTTAACAATGCTTAGAATATGAATCAGTAGGGTCAAATATGAAACAATGTTCATTCTAGTAAGTTATTTATGAATCAAGGACAAGAGTTCAATCATTAGCATCACATCAGTAAAATAATTTCAAGGTTTAAGTTGTTGGATATTCCATGTTAATTAGATTCTTTTACATGTAATACAATTTTGATGCCATTGAAAGGCTATATAAACTGACTGAGATACCTCTAAATTGTTTTCAATGAGAAAATGGATTTGATCAAGCAATTTGGAGGATCATGTGAAGCCTTGGACTTAACTACATCAAAGACAATGTTTTGAATCTCAGATAGCTCGAGAGCATGGAGAATGAACCAATACGATCAAACTTGTAATATCAATATTGGAAGAGGATATTGTTGAGTTGTGTAACAAAGAGGCAAGGAACCTGAGGTGTACATTGCTATCAAACAAGAAATGTTGCACATTTGTGAACTAACTTGTGAATGTGATGACGAACACACATTTAACATGATAAGAGAAGCAACTATGTAGATGTGTTTCTCCCATGACAAGAAATCAACAAAGGAGTTATAGGGTTAAAGGAATGCCATCATTAGGACATGTTCTTTGATACCATGTCAGGTTAGGATGGTAACTCCTAAAATTTATTTTTCCATTAGGATAATCATTAATATATAAAATAGAATTGCGACCCCTGGATTCATATTCCGAAGTATTTTCCTATTCTAGGCTCACTATTTACATATTTACATAAATTCAGTGAATGATGGAGGATTAAGTGTCCAACATTTTACTTAACATGCATATTGAAATATTTGATTTATAATCCACATTAAATTTCTCATTGTTATTAATATTTTTAAAAAGATTACATATCAAATCAATGTTAGAAATGGAAAAAATTACACATCTTACAATGAAAAGTGAAAAAAAAAAAGATATTTTTTTTTTTTTAATTTTAAATTACTTTATTTTTTATACAAAATCGATATAAAAGTATGGACATTGAAATATTTCATTTATGACAAGCACTATAATATTTTCTTTTTTATTAATATATTTTTAATTTTAAATATTACATTTCAATGAACATTAAATGAATTACACATCATGTTATATCAATAATATTATTTTTACATGATGAAATTTATATTCCCCTCATACTAAAAATGAATCACATATATTTTTAAATGTAACATTACAAGACAACATCTCCCTCATAGATGAGAGGCACTTTACATCCTAGTATGGGAGAGATGTTTTTCGTTATATCAAAAGAAATAAAATAATGCTTACTTAACAAAAATGATAACAACAAAACAATTTATCAATATGGAACATATTAATAACAAAAAAAATCTGCCAATGTCTACTATAAATAAAATATTTCAATTTCCACCTTAAATACATAACTTTACACAATCTTATGTATGAAGAGAGGAAATAATTAATAATAATAAAATTCTTATTTATTTTTAAGTGCTTTTATTTTCTACTTTTTGGTGTGAGGCACATGTGTAGTTAATTTAATGTCCACCTTAAATAACATAATTTTACATCAACTTTATTTACTGTGATGAAGTAATTGAAAAGTAATTGATAGTAAGAAAATTATAATTTCTCCTTCTAGGGCAACGCACAAAAAAATAATGGACCCTATATTAGGTGAGCAAACCAACCTATGATTTTGTGCATAGATTCCACACATGGTATTAGGCATGATGGTTTTCTGTCCATGATATTTTGTAGATATGGTCAAGAGAACTAAGGTTATGGTCTAATCAAGGGTTCAAGGATTGGGGTTTATGGATGCTTCGACATATAAATATATGTATTGTAAAATTGAAAGAAATATAATGAAAAATCAATTTGGTAGTCCCGGTTTTGGGATCCAAGGGAAAATTTATGTGTATATCTATTTTATGTTTTATCCTTTCACCATTGTTTTTTTTCCTTTTCTTTAAGAATAAGTTTGCAGGGAATTTCTTTACATGGTAAAAACCTACATATGGTATCAGAGATGTTTTGGCTTCAACGGGATGCCTTTGTTGCTAAGGGGTTTTGCTTGGGCCTGTGGTAGACCTTGTTGAGTGGGATATCTGCGGGATCAATTCTTGCAGAGAAAGAAGATGGCGACCAGTGGAAAGATAGAGAT
Source organism: Pinus taeda (assembly GCA_000404065.3). Taxonomy (NCBI): domain Eukaryota; kingdom Viridiplantae; phylum Streptophyta; class Pinopsida; order Pinales; family Pinaceae; genus Pinus; species Pinus taeda. Next base: position 164,803 of record APFE030689080.1, read on the forward strand.
CGATAAATTTAATGGTCGGAGTTTTGAGTTGTGGAAACTCAAGATGAGGGATCTACTGGTGGATAAATATCAGTGGATCGTGGTAAATCTAGGTACTAAATCAACGACAATGTTCGATGAAGATTGAAATTAGTTGGATCGGAAAACAAAGAGCATAATACGGTTGTGTATCTTAGATTCAATATTGTTGAATGTATCAGGAGAATATTCAATGAAGGCTTTATGGGACAAGTTAGGGACTTTGTACGAATCCAAGTCTTTCGTGAATAAACTGTTCCTATGGAAAAAGTTGTATAACCTGAGGATGAAGGATGGAGACTCTGTGACGGAGCATCTGAACGCCTTTAATATTGTAGTAAGCCAGTTGTTATTTACTGATATTAAAATTTCAAATGAAGATACGTGCATCAATTTGTTGTGTTCTCTACCATATTTGTTGGATAGTCTGGTTGTTGGAATATGTAACAATACAACTACCTTGCAGTTTGATGAAATAGTATCATCCTTGTTGTCTGAGGAGATGACACATAAAAATATGGAGGGATAAAATGGAGATGCATTCTTTGTACGAGGACGGTCCTAAAATAGAGACAAAAATAAGTCCTTGAGTGGGAGATATAAATCTAGAGTGATATCTAAATCTCTAGGAAAACCTGTAAGGGTGTGCTGGGAATTTGGAAAGGAAGAGCACTTTAAAAAAGACTATATATCTAAATCTCCTGAGAAAGGAAATGGATTTGATGATGTACCTTCTCCAGAGGTGAAAGCCACCTCTGATGAACGAGGGGATGTGTACTTGGATTCTTATTCAAGTTCACATGTAGATCATGCATCATAGTTGATTTACTCAGGTGTATCCTTTCACTTCTCCCTATAGGGAGTGGTTCTGCGAGTATGAGAAATATGATGGCGATGACGTATTCTTAGGGGTTGACAGGAAGGCTAGAATTGTCGGACGTAAAAAATTCAAGCCCATTTTACAAGGTGGAAGGATTAGAACAATTCCGTGTTTTTTGCATATTCCTACATTGGTCAAAATTCTGCTTTATATAAGCAAGATTGATGATTCAGGTGTAAAAACAATGTTTGAGAAAGATACCTGTGAGATGGTTTGGGGAGCACTGGTATTGATGTGGAGAGCTCAGTTTAGGACTTTGTACAAGCTTCTGAGTAGCACTATTATTAATGGGTGCAATAATTTTATGTTTCCTGAAAGTGCAACAAAAAATCTAATAGTCTCTGGAGAAAAGACCATGCTATGGCATCAAAGGCTTGGAAATATTAGAGAGAAGGGCCTTCAAATACTTCATGGTAATGGTATGGTAGAAGTTCTATCTAATTTCTCTCTAGATTTCAATTTCTGTTGACATTGTGTATATCAGAAGCAAAATCGGGTGAGTTTCCCCTCTACTGGTAAGAAGACGAAAGGGATATTAAACTCTGTGCACAATAATGTGTTTAGAACTATGTCGATTCCATCACTGGGTAATTTTGTATACTATGTATCATTTATAGATGACTTCTCAAGGAATACATGGATATATTTCCTCATGAAGAAATCTGAAGCCTTTGATAGGTTTAAAGTATTTAAGGCTCTAGTGGAAAACGAGATAGAGAAGAAGATAAAGGTGTTGAGGACAGATAATCGTGGACAGTTATGCAAGAAGGAATTTGAAGTGTTCTATAAGAAGTGTGGTATGACACCATAGAAGAATACTCCATATAATAGGATGTTGATGGAAAAGGAAAGAAGCATGCTCAGTGGTGCCAGGTTAGGACATGACTTATGGGCAGAGGCAATGGAGACTACATGTTACTTGGTTAATAGATCACCTTCATCAGCATTCGAGGATAAGTCTCCCCAAAAGATATGGATTAGTAAGAAACCCTCTCTTTCACCTTTGAGGGTGTTTTGCTGTGATGCATATGTACATGTTCCAAATGAGAAAAGAACGAAGTTGGACAGTAAATCTGAAAGGCGCATCTTTATCGGGTATAAGGATGGTTTTGAAAGGTTATCAGCTTTGGAACCCAGAAACAAGGAAGGCTGTGTATGACCAAGATGTGGTGTTTAGAGAGGTAAAATATGTTATTAAACATGAAGTCCTACCAAAAGAACCCAAGAATCTAGAGTTTAAGCTAAAGAAGGAAGAATCAGACTCTACAACATAAGAGATATCAAAAGATGAAGAGCCACAAACTCGAGTTGTAAGAAGATCAGTTCAAGAAAGAAGGTAACCAGAAAGGTATATTCCATTTGATTTTTGTTCAAATTTCGCTTTATCTATTACTGATGATGATCCTATAATTCTGAAGGAGGAAGTAGATTCATAGGATGGAAAACTTTGGAAAGAGGCCATGGTTGATGAAATGGCATCTTTGGACAAAAATGAGGCTTGGGATCGAGTGGAGTTGTCAATTGGAAGGAAACCCATTGGAAGCAAATGGGTGTTTAAGAAGAATATTAATGTAGAAGGGAAGGTGGAGAAATACAAAGCTCGGTTGGTAGAAAAAGGTTATTCCCAGGTGTCGAGAATTGATTTTGGTGATATTTTTACTCTTGTTGCCAAGGTAGCTTCTATTATTACTTTTATCTATTGTTACTACTTTTGATTTTGATGTAGAAGAAATGGATGTGAAGAAAACATTTCTTCATAGGGATCTGGAAGAAGACATCTACATGAAGCAACCAAAAGGCTTTGTGGGGAAGGGTAAGAAAGAACTGATATACAAGTTAAAAAAGTTTATGTATGGGTTAAAATAATCACCAAGGTTGTGGTATCAGAAATTTGATATATTTATAAGGGGACTTGGATTCACCAAAAAGCAAGCAGATCATTGTGTGTATTTGAAATTAATTGGTGACCGTGTTATTTATTTGGTCTTGTATGTGGATGATATGTTGTTGATTGGAAATAACAAAGAAATTATCTAGGATTTGAAGGCCCAATTGTTCTCCAAAATCAACATGAAAGATCTTGGTTCTGCAAACTATATTTTGCGCATGGAAATCAAATGAGATCAGGCAAAGAGGAATCTCTAGGTAAACTAGAGGAAGTATGTTGAGAGAATACCGCATAGGTTTAATATGAAGGATAGTAAATTGGTGAAGGTTCTTATTCTTGTAGGTGTAAATTTATCTGTTGAAGAGTGTCCCAAGACACAAGAAGAGGAAGAGTACATGTCCCATGTTCCATATGCAAATGCAGTCAGTAGCATGATGTATGCAATGGTTTGTACTAGACCAGACACTTCACATGCAATTGGAGTATTGAACAGGTTTTGTTCAAAACCTAGGAAAGAGCATTGGACAACAGTGAAGTGGGTTTTTAGGTATTTGTGCGGCACTAATGATTATGGTCTGTGCTACCAAGAAAGCCAAGGATTGGATAGAGTTTTTGACATTTGTGGTTTTGTTGAAGCAAACTCGGATAGAGATTTGGATTAGAGAAGATCTACAAGTGGGTATGTGTTTCACCTTTTTGGAGGTGTAGTCAGTTGGATGAGAAAGAGAGTTTATAGTGGCACTTTCAACTACAGAGGCAGAATACATTGAAACTACTCATGAAAGCAAGGAAGCAGTTTGATTGCAATGATTGTGTTCAAGTATGGGGTTAGTACAACGAGATATAAGGATATGCTCTCACAACCAAAGTGCAATTTTATTGGCAAAGGACATTTCTTATCATTCAAAGACAAAGCACATTGATGTTAAGTATCACTTTGTGAGGGATATGGTTGAGGACAAAAAGGTGTTATTGGTAAAGGTGGACACTTTGAAGAATATTGCAAATGCATTGGCGAAGTCTGTGAGAACTGATAATTTTTCTTGGTTTAGAGAAACAATGGGTGTTGTAGGGTTGGACCAATGACTAAACTCTCTTATGACCCCCCATCTGAAAAATAAAACAACAAGTGGGATAATGTTGGATGTGTGTTATATTATTTCCATGACTAGCACCATGTGCGAAGCAGGGGGGAGTTAGAGGGGGGCTAACCAGCTCCACCTTCATTGCATAGGGTGCAGTGGGGGGGTCACAAGGGGGGTGGTAGTCCCCCTCTATGGGGTCCAGAACAACACCCCGAGATTTTTTTTAGACTCTATATTAGGTGGGAAGACCCACCTATGGTTTTGTGCATGGATTTTGCACATGGTTTTGGGCATGATAGTTTTCTCATGGTTTTCTTCCCATGGTATTTTGTAGATCTAGTGAAGGGAACTACTGTTATGATCTAATCTAGGGTTAATGGATTGGGGTTTATGTATGCTTCAACATGTATATGTATGTATTGTAACATTGAAAGGAATATAATGAAAAATAAATCTGGTAGTCTCGGTTTTGGGATACCAGGGAAAATTTTTGTGTATATCTATTTTATGTTTTATCCTCTCACCATTGTTTATTTTCTGTTTTTTAAGAACTATTTTGCAGGTAATTTCATAAAATATTTCAACGTCAACTATGTATATATCATATTAAATAATTAAAAAAATGTCCTTATGATTTAACACCTTCTTATTGTATTACTCAAAATCA
>APFE030689080.1:169360-179371 GCA_000404065.3 Pinus taeda
AATATATACATAAATAATATATATTGAAATATTACACTTGGTCTCAAATGTGTGTAGAGTTAGAGGGTAGAACGTGGAACATCTAATTAAATGAGGTTTTGAAGATTTTCTTGAAGTCTATTAATAGATAACTGAATAATTTCTTTCATGAAAGAATTAACTAAAAGGAAAATTATGTTTTAGTTCAAATATATTTAGCTTTGAAATTTTCAAAATTTAAAATGAAATCCAAGTGCCAATTAATGATAGAAGATTTGTGGAGTTTCTATGCATTTACAAGGATTTGTAAAACTCAAAAGAAAATACACAATATTGATAATTTGGTCTATTATTTTTTATATTACTTTTACCAGTGGCAGTTTTCTGTGTGGAAATAAGAAGAGAGAAGGAAAAAAACGAAAAGTGAAAAGAAATAAGTAGGGGACTTGGATTCACCAAAAAGCAAGCAGATCATTGTGCGTATTTGAAAGTAATTGGTGACCGTGTTATTTATTTGGTCTTGTATGTGGATGACATGTTGTTAATTGGAAATAACAAAGAAATTATCTAGGATTTGAAGACCCAATTGTTCTCCAAAATCAACATGAAAGATCTTGGTTATGCAAACTATATTTTGGGCATGGAAATCAAACAAGATCAAGCAAAGATGAATCTCTGGGTAAACCAGAGGAAGTATGTCGAGAGAATACTGCATAGGTTTAATATGAAGGATAGTAAACCGGTGAAGGTTCTTATTCTTGTAGGTGTAAATTTATCTGTTGAAGAGTGTCCCAAGACACAAGAAGAGGAAGAGTACATGTCCCATGTTCCATATGCAAATGCAGTCAGTAGCATGATGTATGCAATGGTTTGTATTAGACCAGACACTGCACATGCAATTGGAGTATTGGACAGGTTTTTGTCAAAACCTAGGAAAGAGCATTGGACAACAGTGAAGTGGGTTCTCAGGTATTTGTCTGGCACTAATGATTATGGTCTGTGCTACCAAGGAAGCAAAGGATTGGATAGAGTTTTTGACATTTGTGGCTTTGTTGACGCAGACTGGGATGGAGATTTGGATCAGAGAAGATCTACAAGTGGTTATGTGTTTCACCTATTTGGAGGTGTAGTCAGTTGGATGAGAAAGAGATAGTTTATAGTGGCACTTTCAACTACAGAGGCAGAATACATTGAAACTACTCATGAAAGCAAGGAAGTAGTTTGATTGCAATGATTGTGTTCAAGTATGGTGTTAGTACAACGAGCTATAAGGATATGCTCTCACAACCAAAGTGCAATTTTATTGGCAAAGGACATTTCTTATCATTCAAAGACAAAGCACATTGATGTTCAGTATCACTTTGTGAGGGATATGGTTGAGGACAAAAAGGTGTTATTGGTAAAGGTGGACACTTTGAAGAATATTGCAAATGCATTGGCGATGTCTGTGAGAACTGATAATTTTTCTTGGTTTAGAGAAACAATGGGTGCTGTAGGGCTGGACCAATGACTAAACTCTCTTATGACTCCCCATGTGGAAAATAAAACAACAAGTGGGATAATGTTGGATGCGTGTTATATTATTTCCATGACTAGCACCATGTGCGAAGTGGCGGGGAGTTAGAGTGGGGCTGACCAACTCCACCTTCATTGTGTAGGGCGCAGTGGGGGGTTCACAAGGGGGGTGATAGCCCCCTCTATGGGGTCCAGAACAACACCCCAAGATTTTTTTTAGACCCTATATTAGGTGGGGAGACCCACCTATGGTTTTGTGCATGGATTTTGCACATGGTTTTGGGCATGATAGTTTTCTCACGGTTTTCTTCCCATGGTATTTTGTAGATCTAGTGAAGGGAACTACTGTTATGATCTAATCTAGGGTTAATGGATTGGGGTTTATGGATGCTTCAGCATGTATATGTATGTATTGTAACATTGAAAGGAATATAATAAAAAATAAATTTGGTAGTCTCGGTTTTGGGATCCTAGGGAAAATTTTTGTGTATATCTATTTTATGTTTTATCCTCTCGCCATTGTTTATTTTCTGTTTTTTAAGAACTAGGGTGCAGGTAATTTCAGAAAATATTTCAACGTCAACTATGTATATATCATATTAAATAACTAAAAGAATGTCCTGATGATTTAACACCTTCTTATTGTATTACTCAAAATCAATGAGAAGGAGAATGAATATATATATATATGAGTAATAGAGCGAGCGGATGTATAAGTGTAGAGATAGATAAGAGCTCCCAAGATGCATTCAAAAAAAGAAATTGCACCTTGGAAGATTCTCTCTTGGTGCTTAATAGATATTAAATTATGAATTTATATACATAAATAATATATATTGAAATAATACACTTGGTTTCAAAAGTGTGTAGAGTTAGAGGATAGAACATGGAACATCTAATTAAATGAGGTTTTGAAGATTTTCTTGAAGTCTATTAATAAATAACTAAATAATGTCTTTATGAAAGAATTAACTAAAAGGAAAATTATGTTTTAGTTCAAATATATTTAGCTTTGAAATTTTCAAAATTTAAAATGAAAGCCAAGTGCCAATTAATGAAAGAAGACTTTGGAGTTTCTATGCATTTACAAGCATTTGTAAAACTCAAAGGAAAATACACAATATTGATAATTTGGTCTATTATTTTTTATATTACTTTTACGGTGGCAGTTTTATGTGTGGAAATAAGTAGAGAGAAGGAAAAAAATAAAAAGTGAAAAGAAATAAGTAGAAAGAAGGAAAAAAAATGAAAAGTAAAAACAAAGAAAAAGAAGTGGCTGGGTACAACATTTCAAGAAAAACCGGCTTTATTTATGTCAATAAATTGGGTTTATTAATATGACTATGTTGAATAAACCAAGCTAAATTAGAATAATCCAATTTGGCATAACTCGTATAACATTTGTAATCTAAATGTGAATGTTACCTAAGAGATGATATATTCCAATGAATATACCATTAGGGACCTTGTATTCTTGCTTTATATTGGTTGGTCTTTTGTTTCAAATTATTAAAACCAACAATATTTGTATTACCCACTCCTAAGTAATCGATACCAGTGGCAATGATATCAATATGTATGATTAATCATGAAATTCACACTCCTTTCAGCTGTTATTTGCCGCGAGTGTCTCCCTGGTCCTTTTCTTTCCGGATATGCCAACGACTCGCGATTGGGTTCTACAATCTTTCGTTTATTTTATATAGCCCATGTGCTTATTATTGCACAACGCTATTTATTTTATGCATACAATTAATATAAATCTTAAAAAATAATCGGTGGCTTCCGTGTTTGTCGTGTCACCAACTCCGTAAATTCATTGTCTCACCTTCCACAACACAACAAATATAAATATATATATATATATGGAAAGGGGCAAAGCTATATTTTCCACCTTAATGTTTTTTTTTTTATTTTTTTTTTGAGAATTGTCGAATGACAATATATAATATTATAACTTGTGATTTTATTACGATTTGCATATTAAGAAGATCAAATTTTTATAGTATTACCACTTATAGAATTAAATTGTGTTTTTTCAAGTAAAATGGAGAGGAAAAAAATTGTATTTCTAATTTTTTCCATTTTTAAATATTATATATTTTACTGTTTCATTTTTATTAAACTCTAATATACATTAATCTTATTTATATTTTCACATTTTTTTGGCATATTTTTGATATTTTTTAATTGAATTATATTTTTGGATGAGATTATTTTAATATTGAATTTTATTAATTAAATTTATTGAGTTGTGAAATTTGTAGTTTCACATATAAATTATTATTTGTAACTATAATATTTATTTTGTATTTTTTATCAACTATATATTCTGAATATTATAGTTTGAATATGAATCAATTATTTTTAATTTATTTGATTTATATATAAAATTAAATAATATTTTTTTATTTAATTTTTTATTTTTAATTTTTCCATTCACATTATGTTTTTTTATTGCAAGGTAATTAGGGATGATCCATATGAAAAAAAAAAAAATAGAGAGGGGAGAAGCAGGCACCAAACTTCATGAAAGGTTAGAAGAAATGATTGATAATAAATCTGGAAAATCCAAGAAAAGAAACAATCAACCCAAAATGAAGAGTTTGAAGACAATTGTACTCTTGGAAACAATGTTAAAGAGATAAAAGAAAATATAATTAACAATTTGGCCCTTTATAGTTTGGAACATAAAAAACATAAAATAGGTATCAAAGTCATAGAAAAAAATATAGTTTGGAACATAAAGAACATAAAATAGTTATCAAAGTCTTAAAAAAAAAGAGATGAATAAGGTTGTAGAGTATAAACCCTAAACATAAATAACTAGAATTCCAAGCTAATCACTTTTATATGAAATATTACAAAAATGAAGACATATTCTTTCTCATAATTCAAAGAAAAACTAGAAAGTAAATCATAAATTGAAGCAACTTTCCTCATAGAAGAAAAAATAATGGGAAAAATAATTGAACATAAAAGATACATGGATTCTCAACAAAACTATGAGTTTAAAAGGCCTAGGAATATTTATAAATAGAGAAATCATTCCAACACACCAAGTTCAATTACTAAAGATAAAAGAATACTAGCAAGGAAAAAAATGGAGAATAACTATGAATTGAAAAGTTACTATTAAGGATAGAGAGCACCAACATAATATTAAACAAAAAATTGGAACTCCCTAGATCCTCTCATGGAAAGTCTATTGTGGTTTCTTATCATGCAAAGATCTTTTAGTAAGTTGGAGCCTAACTGAAAATTATATTATATTTCTATTTGAAACTTGGAAGCATGGAAAATGTAAGGTCCATTATACAAAATAATGTTTCTTTTGGTCATCGTGGAATAAAAATTCCTCATGTGGAGAGATTGGAGACATAGCTGGTTAAATAAATATGAATATTTCTCCTCACATTTGACTTCATAAGAAAGACCCTCTCAATCAATACATATGGATGGTGATTTTAAATATTAATGCTAAGAATATCTATATAGAGATTTGTTTCTTCATGCCTATTATGTCTACCTCTTATAAGAAAAATAATCTAGATAAGAATTGTCCCTACAAAACCTTATAACGAGATATTTACACTGTGAAATGAAGGTAGTATGCTTTCATTGGGAGACTTTAATGCTAGAATTGTAATTGATCAATTTTAGGCTAGATGAGGACCTTTTTTTAGCCAATAGATACCAAATAAACTCTAAAAGTGTAGCTAAGAATTTATTTGCCATGGAGCTAATTAAGCATTGCAATTTTGAACATCTTATCATTTGCACTGGTCTAATGAAGCAAATGAAATCTAAATAAAAGAATTGTATCCATGGTTGGGAAATATTGTCAAGATACTGTCACATTACATATCTCTATATACAACGAAATAGTAAATTTGGACCTTTGAAATGACCATTAGGACAACTATAATAATAGACCTTTAAGCCAAACTCTAAAAGTTCTCGTGTACAAAAGCTTCATTGAGGAGAATTTCAATAACCAAAAGAACTTGATTTTTAACAAAATTAAATTTCACATTTTTTGAAAATACATAGTGAATTAATTTCCAAATCATATAAGAAAAATATTAAAGTCTTATTAAATAATTTTATGGCAACCCCTCTCTACTACCATAACAAATTCTCTATGACAGATATTATTTAAAAAGAAAAATAGAGCATTCGACCCTTCATATGACAATCAGTGTAATATCTCCATAACTGTTGGAACATAAGGTTATGTTGTTTCTTCACACCTCGAGAAAATTTTGAGGCTATTGGTCAAAATGTCGACTAACACTAAACAATTAGTTGAATGATCACCTTACAGGACAATCAATCAAATGGTTGATAGGTTGGTTGCATACTCGACTAGAAGACAATGCTCAACTAGTGGTATCACTAACTAATTGGTTGATTAAATTGACTAGAACAATCAAATAATTCACATAAATATAACCGATGATATAGCTTATATCTAATTGAAATAGTTCTAATGATTGAGACTCATCATTAAACAAAATCCTCCATAAGCCAAGGAGATTGGTTAGATTTTGTACCTATAAGTAAATGACCTTATGGGTTGAATATCTAACAATGATAATGATGATCATATGATGATGTAATATTGTTCACTATGCATCGTGATGTTCTAATCATAGTGCACTATTCTTTAATGATATAGTTGTGTCTCTAGACACTATCCATCACCTTAAAGAATTACTTTCTCTATTATTTAATCTTTGATTAGATTTTTTATTTGTTCTTGGTTCTTGATCGTTGGCCATTAGAGCATGCCCCAGCATGGTATGAGAGCTAATGGTTTAAAATCTAGCCATGTTCTTCACAAATCATGCTAAGTCACATCTTTTCGTGATTGACTTTAGGCCACTTGATTTGATACATGGAACCTCTTTTAAGAAAGATCAAATATATGATTTTTTTTTGAAAATGACATCCAAGATTGATCTTGTTGTTTGAATGGAAAAAATAGTTCCAATTAGGTAATGGAAACCCTTCTAAAGAGAAAAGGGATATAGAAATATACAAAAAACCACCATTCCATATTGAAAGGGTGTCATATGATTTTTTTCATTCATGGGAAAATACATGAGAATGTTGGGATCATCATAATCCATATTTCTGGGGAAATTCATTTTCATACAAGTGAGATTGACTTCCCTTATCAAGTATGGAAGAACATAAGGTTGTTGTTTGACAAAATTGATGAAAGCTAGCTCATGTAGTTAGAAAAGGAGTTGATCTCTCTTGATCCTTATTCCTTTGAAATAATTGAGAATTACCTAATTCACGTCAAAGAGCTACAATTGAAATTTGGCAATTGTAGGAAGAACTATCTGAGAAAATATGGACAATTGATAGAATTAGTCCTAATGGATCATTAGACACCATTTGATGTGTTATGTTCATCGTTTTGCACTAACTATATATCGTGCTGGGAAGATGGTAATGATTATACCTTTGATACCTTCTTTTATTTGTTGATCAATCACCAATAGAGGTTGTTTGATGAGAGGAAGCTTGGTAATAAGAAACGAGCTTATCCACTCAAAGGTAAGATAAAGTTGGCACAAAAGTAAATTTAACCTCAATAAGAGTATCTCGATCCCAAACCATAGAAATGTCATGGGTCTAAATCAACTTAGAAGAATCATATCAAGAATAAATGTACCTACTATGGGAAGGCTATACATTTGGAGAAAACTTGCTTCAAGAAAAGAGATGACTTGGAGCAGAAATTCAAATCACTTAAAACTGAATGATTGACTAATTGATCCCCTAACAACTTTAATTTCTTAGTTAGAATACACTTTTTGCATGCTCATACCACATAGAATAAATGGTTCATCAATTTTAGTTGTACACACCATATGCAACAGGATGCCTCCTTGTTTTTCTTCCTGAATAATGCTATCAAGAAAAAGATTTACTTAGCATCTGAATTTTCTCTTGACATTGATGGTCATGGAGACATACCTTGTCAACATGAAATAATCCTAAATGTCTATCATGTGCCTAGCTTGTGTGCAAACCTACTTTTGGTTTTGTAATTGACATTGAGTAGAAAAGTTATTGAATTTTGGATAGGTTGGTTTGTTGTTATATATTTAAAGAAATATTAGTGGGTTTTCATTGAAGGTTTTATCAAATCAACTAATGGACTATATAAGTTTCATGATATGTCTCAACCCAACACTAAACCAACTAATCTTGTGGCATAAACAACTACAAAAAGTCAACTCTGGCATGAATGGCTTGGATATTTGAACTTTAAGATAATATGGAATATAGCAACTCAAAATATGGTTGTTGGCCTACAAAAGGTACTTCCACCTGATGGATATTGAGAAAAATGTGTACTAGAAAAACACGATCAAGCGCCCTCCAACTCTAGGAAAGTGTAGCATGCACATAAACCACTGGAGCTTGTTCATAGTGATTTTTGCAACATAAATAAGCCTTAATTCATTTGTGTCACTTATATTATGACATTTATTAATTATTTTTCAATATTTACTTGGAAATATTTCTTGAGAAATGAGATCTATCTCTTTTAAAGATTCAATTAATTTAGGGTCTTGGTTGAAAATAAATGTGGTCACTGTGTTAAATGGCTAAGGTCACAAAATGGTGGAGAATCAAGAAACGACCCTTTCAATATTACCTACTCAATCAAGTATTTATTTGTAACATTTGATCCCTTATAATCCCCAACAAAATGGTGTAGTAGAACAAATGAACTGCACCTTATTTGAAACGGCTCATTGTCTTCTACAAGCAAAAAAATTGTCAATAAAATTTTGGGTTAAAATAATTTACCATACCAACTATCTTTTAAATATTGTTCTAACTAAAACTATTAATTCTATGACTCTCGTCAAATATTAATATGATAAAAAAATGCTCCATTATTCACCTCAAAACATTTAAATGTATTACTCAAACACATATTCTCAATGATTATAGAAAAAATTTGTATGCAAAAAAATCATTCTTACATTGTAATTTATTTTGATGAGTCAAAATCATATCAACTTTTTAATCCTATAAATATAATAAAATCAACTTGAAAAAAATCACAATAAGTATACCAATGCTATTGAAAGATTTCTGCGCCTTATTCTCAATGATTATAGAAAGAAATTGTATGCAAAATGTCATTCTTACATTGTAATAAATTATTTTGATCAGTCAAAATCATATCAACTTTTTAATCCTATAAATGTAATAAAATCCAACTTTAACTGGGAAAAAAAGTCACAAGAGATATACCAATGCCATTGAAAGATTTCAGCGCGTTTACTATTTCTCAGGGCTCGTTTCTTTCTCTTTCCACCTTTATAAACATCCACGTTTCTTTCTCTTTTCATATCTATAAAAATAAATAAATAATTATCTAAATATAAAAGGTTACACAACAAAAAGTACAAAAGGACCTTTGCTGATTATATTTTATTATTTATTGTGTTTATTAATTTTTTTATTATATTAAATATTAATATATTTATATTTATAGAGTTTTGAATAGATGATGATTGGATAGGCTTTTAAAGGTTTAAGCTATTGGTTAATTTCATGTTTTATTAGAATGTTATTCTGGTAGCTTAACAAATATCAAATTTAAAAGAAAATAAAAGTATTTAATTATTTATGAATTGAATAGTTGATCAATTAAAACATTTATATATATTATGACTTTTTCATATTGCAAAATTTGAAAAATAAATAATGATTTTTTATATAATACATTTAAATATAAAATATATTTAAACGACACAAAATAAAATTTTTTACTATATAAACTTATCACTCACCTTATTTTATTATGGAGTTTTTAACTACTAATTATTATAGACCACCTACCAATCCATTATACCAAAAAAATATCATATTCCTATAACATTTTTTTCAATTCTTACTATATGTTTATTAACAATGTTTTTTATTTAATCTTTATATTTATTTCATAAATACAAGACAAACGCCTATCGTAATTACGCTTACGAGATTGGGATTTAATTCGACGTGGGTTAAACTTTGTCAACGCTACAAATGGGCGTTGCTCTTCCTCTTCAAAGTAAGAGATACATCATTAATATGTGCCCACTGATGTGTGTTTGGGAGGTCTGGCTGTTTGTAATTTTATGTTACACCACTCTCATTATGCAAGATTCAGCATTCATAATAATCTCGTTATGCAACATTTAGCATTCATAATAATCACGATCAGGGTTGGAATTTGGATTCTTTATTACCTCTCAAATAAATTTTTTTTTGATGTTTTGGGTTTTTATGTTGGCCGTCAAGGAAAGTTATGTCTAAAATTTTGCTCTTCAATCAAAATGTTTTGATAATAAATCGACCCTTCATCAATAAAAGTTTAATTAAAAAAATACTTTTCAATTACACCACTGTGTTAATTTTTTCTCACATATTTATAATAAGAAAAAAACAACGTGACCATGACTAAATGATTTGTTGAATCATAAAGGTTGTTTT
>APFE030689080.1:180055-264128 GCA_000404065.3 Pinus taeda
ATTATAATATAAATTCCAAATATTACGGTACGTAATTATTAATCATTCAATATAATATATTACTGCTATCAAATATATACCTATAACTTTAAATAACATACACCTATAACTTTAAATAACATGAAATTAATTTATTTCAATAAAAACAAATATTAGAGAATTCCAAATATTACTGCACTTCTTTATAAGACTGTTGTTTGAGAGGGTAGTAATGACGTTTTTGCAAAAAAGTGAACAGTAAAAAATACGTTTTAGAACTTTGAAAGCCCATCACAAAAAGCGGCTTTTTAAAAATTTTAAACGTGAAATATGGTCAAAATGCCTTGTAACGGGCATTTTGCCCGTCAAATTCCAACCCTGATCACGATGTTTACAATACAGTCAAGAATTCAAAGATGACTTATCCTGACAAAACCCTAAGATTCCATTTTTTCTTGGGAAAATAGGATGAGTTGAAAAAGGGGACAGAGAAATCAAATATGATTTAATCTCAAGATTTTTGATATCAAATATGATTTAATCTAAAGATTTTTGATATGAAACAACTGATTAAGCCACATTGCTTCGATTATGTAGAGATACTTCTTACATGCCAATTTCAGGTGGACGTTGAACTAATTTCCCTTTATTGTCCGATCTTATTACATACTTAATAATTAACTGGCGGCGTAATTATTCAATAGGTGATAACTAAATGCGCTGGGAAGGAATATTCAGTAATACATTTTGATGGCAACTACAAAGGGGAAAGTAAGATAAAACTCAAAGTACTGATCAACTGAGAACAGTACGGCAATTGGCCCTGATTTCTCCCATGGTGCCTGTAAGAGGGCTGATGTTCCCCATCTTCACCATCGATTCTGCAAACTGTTTGAGAAAGAGCTCTTCGTTTTCTGCGTAAGCTTTCACGGTTTCCACTGTTTTCCCTTGGCCCTTGGCGAACAATTCTTCGTCTGAGTTCAACAGTCCATACCCGCTCAGCAAGTTCTTGAAGTAGTAGTTGTCGAATTTCGTAGGACTCACAAAATCCAATGGGGATAAGTTATTATCTCCTCCCGATTTCGGACACCCAGATATGAGCCGACTATAGTAAGATTTGTCCAGGCTGGAATCTGGCTGCCCATTTCCACTCTGGTTGTAAAGCCTCTGCCTGAAACTTGTGCATCGAGATTGACCGATCGTGTGACTTCCTGCGTAATTAGCATTTGTATTTGTATTTCACTACTTAATAATCTGTACTTAATATTGAATGCCACAAAATGAAATGATTGAGCTGCAAATTATGACGCTGTAAGTTATAAATACAATGTGTATACCTGAAAGGGCCACCAAGTCTACCTCATCCAGACCCTGGCCTTTAAACTTGGTAATGAGAGTCTGGAGAGTTGAGTTGGGAGCCGGGATATTGTTGTTAGACCCACTCAAACTTGCACTTGTCGAGTCTCTTCTCCCTAGTAAAACTTCCCAGCCCAGACCTCCACTCTGGTATTATGCATTCATAACACATTACGAAGTATTATTATTTACCAGATTATGATCTTGTCTTAGAAATCGAGTGCTAGGAAAGCTATTTTTATATGTTATTTTCTCTTGGAAACCGAGTGCTAGTAAATAGATCTATATATAATGTATTACCACGACGACTGAGTCACGAGCTGTGATAGCAAGAATATCTGCACATGATACAGTTTTGGGACAGGCCTTCTCCAGCTCACTCTTAATCTGATCAATGACTTCAAATCCTCTAGCAGAGTTATTGTTGGGATTTGATCCCTTCTCACTCACAATGGTTGAACTGTTATCCAGCAGCAAAGATGCGTCACACCCCTGTCATGCCATTAAAATTTCACCCATAAATACATACTTTTAATTACTATGAATTCGTGAGCAACCAATAGTAATGGCAATTTGATCAATGTGCATGAGGAAAATATTACTGACCTGAACAAAACAATCATGGAAATGAAGCCTGAGTAAGGATGCTGCCATTCGAGCTTCCTTCATCACTGCCTTCTCTACCACCGATTGAACTATTTCTTCGGTCATGGGACATGAATAGTCATAAAAATGTGGAATCAAGTTATTAGAAGACTGAGGGTACGACACCGGGAATGACATTACGAAGGCCTGCAGCGAACAGAGGAGCAAAAGAGGGATAAGGGAGACGTTGCGCGCAATAGTTTTTGCCATGATTCTCATGAATGAACGAACTGCTATCCCGATCTATCAATCAACGTAAAAGAACACGAAAGGAAGAGGTTGTAGTTGATGGTTATGTGGACGTTTATTTATATGAATGGATGGGCGTTCACGTTGAATTAAAGTATTGAAGAAATCAGAGGAAGGAGACCGCTCAGCTACTACCGTAAACTACAACCTACGCGGGATGATGACTCATTCAAATCTTTAATTGTTACTAAAGAATTGGTAAGTCAGCAAAGGCTGCAGGTTTTCCTGGCTGTTAGCTATTAAAAAAACTACAAAGGAATACGCGTATCCCAGTAAGGCATTGATTCTAGATGAATACTGGTTGTCCCATATTGCATGAATGAATATTTAGCGGTCCATCGTTCGGAACGATTCAGAGGTAGCAAGCGAAACAGCCGAAAGTTCGAAGGGCAGGTAGCCGACATGCGGGTTGTTTTTATAATTCAAATTCATTTATCCCGCCTATTACATTACCTTCCTTTCTTTCCTAATGCAGGATAGCCTCTCTCCGATTGGTCTGGTGGTGTGCACTTTAATAATTTTACTAATTAAAAAAATTGATTGATTGGACTTTTTAAATTTAAAGATCCAAATATATTCAAAAATTGATGGGACGGTTTAAATTTAAAGATTCAAATATATTGTAATAATTGGGACGGTTTAAATTTAAAGATTCAAATATATTGTAATAATTGCAACAATATCAATGGATTGAATTCACACCACTAATTTCCGTGTATATTTAAAAATCATATGATTAAACCTTGTTTAAATTAATTTTTTACAAAGCTTCATTAAAAATTTACCATGTCATTTGTTAATTGACACCTACCAAGATTAACCATAATGCGAAGACTACAAAATGTAACACACACCTTACACATATACTTGTCATAGTAGTGGAAAGGTGTATTTCCAAATAACATTCAAACCATTGGTAATGTGTGTCCAATTCCAAATAACAATCGGTAGTTTCATTAATTTGTCCATCAATTTCATCTTTTCATGCTCTTAATAATAACTCCAAAAAGCAGGTGTGGTTAGTTTCATTAACTTGTCCTTTCATGCTCTTAATAATAACTCTGCCACTCCATCTAGGATTGTAACATGGAGTAATAAAGCAACTTGAGCGTTTCAAATTGTGATTAAATATTTATTGTAAGTGTTATTTATCACCATTCCATCTATTATAAGCAAAGCATTTCTCCGTGGATGCATGCATTTCTTAGTGATTGGGTCGTTTGAATTGTTGAAAGATGACTGGAAAGGTTGCTGCAAGGATTTTGCTGCAAGGATCACTGGAACAATTTGAAGGGGCTTCTCTTGGCTTCTATCTACTAAGAAAGGTGCACAATCTATTACCTAGATTTGGAATATGACTACTTTATATATTAATATTGTTTTCAATGGTCACTGTTAACTAGATTTGTCATTACTCTAATGTGGAATGACTTTGTTCATTTTTTTTAAAGTCTTTTTGAAATTAAATTTAAATTGTAAATGAAAGAACAATTACATAATGCTAATCTTCATTATATAATCCATGAAATATATATTGGGATTAGTGATATTAGTGAAGGAAAAATCAATTTTTTTTTTTTTTTTGGGGATAAGTGGCTTTGTGTGTTGAACTACGCTATACAACCAACTGCATAAGGTTCTGCTACAAGTAACATGCCTTCTTAAACTTCAAATTTAGATATCTCTGTAACTTCTAACATCAGAGGAAAAACATTCACCTAATACCCACAAATAGAGACACAACATGAGAGGGTCACTCACAAGGTCTCCAATAGCTTTTGACATGACGTGGATAAAATGCCTTGGAATGTGGGTGCCATTCGAATTTGTACAGAGGCGTTGGTTCGGCTCTCAACAGATTCTTCGCACATTACTTGACTAGCATTTACAGAATTACCACATAGTTTTCAGTTACAACAAATGAATGTATCCACCCAGAGTGGGACTGCTCTGTAGTTCACCGGCATCCCATAAATAATTATCGTGCATTATGGATCTATGACGCAAAATTTATCATTCTATAATCTCTAACTAGCATTTGCACCAGATGTTGCAAAGGAAACGCCGTAAGTTGGTAGCGCATATGGAAGAAGAACATAAATGAAAATATGTGATATGTTAGGTGATCTAACTATAGCCAAATCTGAACGATAAAATAAATATAAATGTTAAATGTAATACAATCAAACAATCTACTCAAACCAACGGCATGCACAACTTCCTTAGAATAGGATAAGTTTATCGTTATATTTTAGGTTAAAGATACAGTGCTAAAGTTAGATCAGGTAGTTCTATTTTATTTTTCGCATCTTTCTGAATTCATTTTTTATCAGTTAGATAGAGTGCAGATCCATATATCTAAGCAATATATATATATCTATATATATATATATATATATATATATATATATATATATATATATATATATATATATATATATATATATATATATATTTTTATGAACCTTATGTGTCACTTATAAAAGAGAGTGAGAGTATCACTTCCCTTCGCTTAGCTAGGGATGGAGTTTGTCTCTCAGCACAATATGATCTTATTTTTATTATAATTAACCTTAGAACATGATTAAAAAACAAAAGCATATTATAAATTTGTAATTGTCTAGAATTATAATGAAGACAGATGGGGTGGAGGGCATATTATATTATTTGGGAAAAGGCATTGTCATTAGAATCAGATGAAGGAAAAAATATAGAGAAGGCATAGATTCGTAGATCCGAACAATTTTTCAAGGTTTTTTTCGTCACTTCAAAGGCCTTGAAAAAGCCTAGAGCCTATCCCTAGAAAAGCTCATTGTCCCCACAATCCAATTAAGTAAAGATAATTCATGGATGGCATAGATACAAGCCATTTTAGGAAATTGTAAGGTTCTGAATCATTTCAAAAGCCTCGTAAACCAATAGAGCATGGAGGAACTATGCCTAGGAAATTTGACAGGTGGACCCATACCAGGCATCTCAAATTTCTATCCCATGTTTTGCCTTGAGCTTGACCAGAAATAGGTGGTTTTGAATAATTTTTATCATACACAGAACTCGCATATTATATTCAAAACAACCTAGAAAATTTAATTGTGGCCGGAACCTGGACAAGTAAAAACATTCACAAAAGGCATACATATAGACAATCTGAACATTTTTCAAGATACTGGGTCGTTTCCGAAACCAAAAAACATAAAATTAATAAAAACCAATGGATAAAAACCTATAATTATTGAAATTTCATTAGAATGTTCATCTTTACATGTTAGACATTCCATAATGAAGAACCTTCAAACACATGACAAAACTGTCATTATTAGTTTGTGAATTAACCAAGTCATGAGAGGAAAGGATGAAACATAAAATTTTATGATCTTATTTTTATTATAATTAACCTTAAAACATGATTGAAAAACAAAAGCAGATTATAAATTTGTAATTGTCTAGAATTATAACGAACAGTCATAAAACCAAAATTTTCATTGTTTTACCTTATAATCACAAGTCTCAACAACGTTTATAATTCTACAACTTCTTCTTATTATTCTAAGCCATTCATACAAGCTGCTACCATCTAGTATTTGGGTGCACCTCTATATCATGCATATCATTAAAGTACACTTCTTATTATTCTAAACCATTCATACAAGCTGTTGCCATCTGGTATTTGGGTGCACCTCTATATCATACATATCATTAAAGTACACTTTTCTTTGAAATAAGAATAAAAATAGAGTGTTTTGTACTCCCACCTAAAAAATTTGGTAGAGTCAATTTGAGTGGAACACATTATAGAAGCTTCCAATGTCAACTGTGTGGCTTCTTTAAGTTGCTGGAGAAGATATTCTGCTAAACCATTCACATCCTCAAAGAGAAAATACAACCACTCATTTCCATTCACTGAAACAACTTCGAATCTTTCGAAAATGTTTGGAATCACAAGAAGCCATGCAGATCATATTGACAAATTCACGACGCTATCAGAAGAAAGCGAAATGTAACATGTTTAATTGATTAAGAAATTAAGACTTACCGACTTTTTAATGTGAGGAATTTTTGTAAGAAAAGAGGGAATATATCCTATTTCGATGGGTCAAACAAATTAGCAATATATCAATGCTTTTTCAAATTATAGGTAGATTGAAGTTGAAAAAAAAGCATCAATACAGTATGATTGTACGAAAACTACACCCAGGAGTCAGGGGCATATTATATGGGTAACTAAGACAAATGGGGTGGGGGGAATATTATATTATTCAGGAAAAACCATTGTCATTGGAATCAGATGAAGAAAAAAATACAGAGAAGGCATAGATTCGTAGATCCAAACAATTTTTCAAGCTTTTTTTGTCACTTCAAAGGCATTGAAAATACCTAGAGCCTATCCCTAGAAAAGCTATTATCACTCCAAAGACCTTGAAAATACCTAGAGCTTGTCCCTAGAAAAGCTCATGGTCCCCACAATCCAATTAAGTAAAGATAATTCACGGATGGCGTAGATTCAAGCCGTTTTAGGAAATTGTAAGGTTTTGAATCATTTCAAAAGCCTCGGAAACTAGTAGAGCATGGCGGAACTATGCCTTAGGAACTTTGACAAGTGAACCCATACCAAGCATCTCAAATTTCTATCCCATGTTTTGCCTTGATCTTGACCAGAAAATAGGTGGTTTTGAATCATTTTTATCATACACAGAACTGGCATATTATATTTAAAACAACCTAGAAAATTTCATTTTGGCCAGAACCTCGACAAGTAAAAAAATTCACAAAAGCCATACATATAGACCATTCAAAAGTTTTTCAAGTTACTAGGTCATTTCAAAAACCAAAAACCCTCGAAAACTCTGGCACTTGGAAAACTAAAGCCTTCAAACTCTGAAATATAGATCTATACAATTATTACTAAGATATTGGAAATTTTTGTTGTGACCATAACCTGGTAAAGTAAAAAAAATCACAAAGGCCATTCGGGAGTCCGATATCATACACCACGTCAGTGCTAGAATGCAGGGTTTAGAGCATACAGATAAATAAAGAGTATGCCCAATTTGTGCTTGCTTATTGCAATCCATAAAAATGTAAAGTTAATGAAATTTCATTAGAACGTTCATCTTTACATGTTAGACATTCCATAACGAAGAACCTCCAAACACATGACAAAACTGTCGTTATGAGTTTGTTGATTAACCAAGTCATGAGAGGAAAGGATGAAACATAAAATTTTATGATCTTATTTTTATTATAATTAACCTTAAAACATGATTAAAAAACAAAAGTAGATTATAATTTGTAATAGTCTAGAATTATAACGAAACAGTCATAAAGCCAAAATTTTATGATCTTATTTTTATTATAATTAACCTTAAAACAAGATTAAAAAACAAAAGCAGATTATAAATTTGTAATTGTCTAGAATTATAAAGAATAATCATAAAACCAAAATTTTCACTGTTTTACCTTATAATTACAAGTCTCAGCAACGTTTGTAATTCTACCACTTCCTCTTATTATTCTAAAACATTCATACAAGCTGCTGCCATCTGGTATTTGGCTGCACCTCTATATCATAGATATCATTAAAGTACACTTTTCTTTGCAAATAGGAATAAAAGTAGAGTGTTTTGTACTCCCACCTGAAAAATTTGGAAGAGTCAATTTGAGTGGAACACATTATAGAAGCTTCCAATGTCAACCGTGTGGCTTCTTTAATTTGCTGGAGAAGATATTCTGCTAAACCATTCACATCCTCCAAGAGAAAATACAATCACTCATTTCCATTCACTAAAACAGCTTCGAATCTTTCGAAAATGTCTCGAATCACAAGAAGCGCTACAGATCATATCGACAAATTCACAATGCTATCAGAAGAAAGTGAAATGTAACACGTTTAATTGATTAAGAAATTAAGACTTGATCGACTCTTTAATGTGAGGAATTTTTCTAAGAAAAGAGGGAATATATCCTATTTTTCCAACTCAAACAAATTAACAATATATCAATGCTTTTTCACATGATAAGCGGATTGAAGTTAAAAAAATAGCATCAGTACAGTATGCTTGTACAAAAACTACACCCAGGAGTCAGGGGCATATTATATGGGTAACTAAGACAAGTGGGGTGGAGGGCATATTATATTATTTGTGAAAAATCACTGTCATTGGAATCAGATGAAGGAAAAAATACAGAGAAGGCATAGAATCACAGATCCAAACAATTTTTCAAGGTTTCTTTTTGTCACTTCAAAGGCCTTGAAAAAGCCTAGAGCCTGTCCCTAGAAAAGCTCATTGTCCCCACAATCCAATTAAGTAAATATAATTCACGGATGGCATAGATACAAGCCGTTTTAGGAAATTGTAAGGTTTTGAATCATTTCAAAAGCCTCGGAAACCAGTAGAGCATGGAGGAACTATGCCGTAGGAACTTTGACAGGTCAACCCATACCAGGCATCTCAAATTTCTATCCCATGTTTTGCCTTGAGCTTGACTAGCAAATAGGTGGTTTTAAATCATTTTTATCATACATAGAACTGGCATATTATATTCAAAACAACCTAGAAAATTTCATTGTGGCCGGAACCTGGACAAGTAAAAAAATTCACAAAAGCCATACATATAGACCATTCAAAGATTTTTCAAGATACTGGGTCATTTCAGAAACCAAAAACCTAAAATTAATAAAAACCAATCGATAAAAACCTAAAATTAATGAAATTTAATTAGAATGTTCATCTTAACATGTTAGACATTCCATAACGAAGAATCGTCAAACACATGACAGAACTGTCATTATGAGTTTGTGGATTATCCGAGTCATGAGAGGAAAGGATGAAACATAAAATTTTATGATCTTATTTTTATTATAATTAACCTTAAAACATGATTAAAATACAAAAGAAGATTATAAATTTGTAATTGTCTAGAATTATAACGAACAATCATAAAACCAAAATTTTATGATCTTATTTTTATTATAATTAACCTTAAAACATGATTAAAAAACAAAAAAAAAATTATAAATTGTAATTGTCTAGAATTATAACGAATAGTCACAAAACCAAAATTCTCACTGTTTTACCTTATAATCACAAGTGTCAGCAACGTTTATAATTCTACCACTTCTTCTTATTATTCTAAACCATTCATACAAGTTGCTACCATCTGGTATTTGGGTGCACCCCTATATCATACATATCATTAAAGTACACTTCTTATTATTATTCTAAACCATTCATACAAGCTACTGCCATCTGGTATTTGGGTGCACCTCTATATCATACGTATCATTAAAGTACACTTTTCCTTGCAAATAAGAATAAAAATAAAGTGTTCTATACTCCCATTTGAAAATTTTGGTAGAGTAAATTTGAGTGGAACACATTATAGAAGCTTCCAATGTCAACCGCATGGCTTCTTTAAGTTGCCGGAGAAGATATTCTGCTAAACCATTCACATCCTCGAATTGAAAATGCAACCACTCATTTCCATTCACTAAAACAACTTCGAATCTTTCAAAAATGTTTGGATTCACAAGAAACCCTACAGATCATACTGTCAAATTCACAACGATATGAGAATAAAGTGAAATGTAACATGTTTAATTGATTAAGAAATTAAGACTTGCCTAACTTTTTAATGTCAGGAATTTTTCTAAGAAAGGAGGGAATATATTATATTTCGCATGGTCGAACAAATTAACAATATATCAATGCTTTTTCACATGATAGGGGGATTCAAGTTGAAAAAGAAAAGCATTAGTATAGTATGATTGTACGAAAACTACGCCCAGGAGTCAGGGGCATATTATATGGGTAACTAAGAAAAATCGGGTGGAGGGCATATTACATTATTCGGGAAAAATCATTGTCATTGGAATCACATGAAGGAAAAAATACAGAGAAGGCATAGATTCGTAGATCTAAACAATTTTTCAAGGTTTTTTTGTCATTTCAAAGGCCTTGAAAATACCTATAGCATGTCCCCAAAAAAGCTCATGGTCCCCACAATCCAATTAAGTAAAGATAATTCACGGATGGTGTAGATTCAAGCCATTTTAGGAAATTGTAAGGCTCTGAATCATTTTAAAAGCCTCGGAAACTAGTAGAGCATGGAGGAACTATGTCGTAGGAACTTTGACAGGTGAACCCATACCAGGCATCTCAAATTTCTATCCCATGTTTTGCCTTGACCTTGACCAGAAAATAGGTGGTTTTGAATCATTTTTATCATACACAGAACTGGCATATTATCTTTAAAACAACCTAGAAAATTTCATTGTGTCCGGAACCTAGACAAGTAAAAAAATTCACAAAATCCACACATATAGACCATTCAAAAAAATTTCGAGTTACTAGGTCGTTTTAGAAACCAAAAACCCTGGAAAACTTTGGCACTTGGAAAACTAAACCCTTCAAACTCTGAAATGTAGATCTATACAGTTATTACTAAGATATTGGAAATTTTCATTATGACCATAACCTTGTAAAGTAAAAAAATTCACAAAGGCCATTCGGGAGTCCGATATCATACACCACGTCAGTGCTAGAATGCAGGGTTTAGAGCATACAGATAAATAAAGAGTATGCCCAATTTGTTCTTGCTTATTGCAATCGATAAAAATGTAAAATTAATGAAATTTCATTAGAACGTTCATCTTTACATGTTAGACATTCCATAATGAAGAACCTCCAAACACATGACAAAACTATCATTATGAGTTTGTTGATTAACCAAGTCATGAGAGGAAAGGATGAAACATAAAATTTTATGATCTTATTTTTATTCTAATTAACCTTAAAACATGATTAAAATATGAAAGCAGATTATAAATTTGTAATTGTCTAGAATTATAATGAAGAGTCATAAAACCAAATTTTTCATTGTTTTACCTTATAATTACAAGTCTCAGCAATGTTTGTAATTCTACCACTTCCTCTTATTATTCTAAAACATTCATACAAGCTGCTGCCATCTCGTATTTGGCTGCACCTCTATATCATACATATCATTAAAGTACACTTTTCTTTGCAAATAGGAATAAAAATGGAGTTTTTTGTACTCCCACCTAAAAAATTTGGAAGAGTCAATTTGAGTGGAACACATTATAGAAGCTTCCAATGTCAACCGTGTGGCTACTTTAAGTTGCTGGAGAAGATATTTTGCTAAACCATTCACATCCTCCAAGAGAAAATACAATCACTCATTTCCATTCACTGAAACAGCTTTGAATCTTTCGAAAATGTCTTGAATCACAAGAAGCCCTGCAGATCATATTGACAAATTCACAATGCTATCAGAAGCAAGTGAAATGTAACATGTTTAATTGATTAAGAAATTAAGATTTCACCAACTCTTTAATGTGAGGAATTTTTCTAAGAAAAGAGGGAATATATCCTATTTTGCCTACTCAAACAAATTAACAATATATCAAAGCTTCTTCACATGAGAAGTGGATTGAAGTTGAAAAAAAAAGCATCAATACAATATGTTTGTACGAAAACTACACCCATTTGTCAGGGGCATATTATATGGGTAACTAAGACAAGTGGGGTGGAGGGCATATTATATTATTTGTGAAAAATCGCTGTCATTGGAATCAAATGAAGGAAAAAATATAGAGAAGTCATAGATTCGTAGATCCAAACAATTTTTCAAGTTTTTTTTTGTCACTTCAAAGGCCTTGAAAAAGCCGAGCCTGTCCCTAGAAAAGCTCATTGTCCCCACAATCCAATTAAGTAAAGATAATTCACGAATGGCGTAGATACAAGCCATTTTAGAAATTGTAAGGTTCTGAATCATTTCAAAAGCCTCAGAAACCAGTAGAGCATGGAGGAACTATGCCGTAGGAACTTTGACAGGTCAACCCATACCAGGCATCTCAAATTTCTATCCCATGTTTTGCCTTGAGCTTGACTAGAAAATAGGTGGTTTTGAATCATTTTTATCATACACAGAACTCGCATATTATATTCAAAACAACCTAGAAAATTTCATTGTGGCCGGAACCTCGACAAGTAAAAAAATTCACAAAAGCCATACATATAGACCATTCAAACATTTTTCAAGATACTGGGTCGTTTCAGAAACCAAGAACCTAAAATTAATAAAAACCAATGGATAAAAACCTAAAATTAATGAAATTTCATTAGAACGTTCATCTTAACATGTTAGACAATCCATAACGAAGAACCGTCAAACACATGATAGAAATGTCATTATGAGTTTGTGGATTATCCAAGTCATGAGAGGAAAGGATGAAACATAAAATTTTAAGATCTTATTTTTATTATAATTAACCTTAAAACATGATTAAAAAACAAAAGAAGATTATAAATTTGTAATTGCCTGGAATTATAACGAACAATCATAAAACCAAAATTTTATGATCTTATTTTTATTATAATTAACCTTAAAACATGATTAAAAAACAAAAACAAATTATAAATTTCTAATTGTTTAGAATTATAACGAATAGTCACAAAACCAAAATTTTCATTGTTTTACCTTATAATCACAAGTGTCAGCAATGTTTATAATTCTACCAGTTCTTCTTATTATTCCAAACCATTCATACAAGTTTCTACCATTTGGTATTTGGGTGCACCTCTATATCATACATATCATTAAAGTACACTTCTTCTTATTATTCTAAACCATTCATACAAGCTACTGCCATCTGGTATTTGGGTGCACCTCTATATCATACATATCATTAAAGTACACTTTTCTTTGCAAATAAGAATAAAAATAGAGTGTTCTGTAGTCCCATCTAAAAAATTTGGTAGAGTTAATTTGAGTGGAACACATTATAGAAGCTTCCAATGTCAACTGCGTGGCTTCTTTAAGTAGCTGGAGAAGATATTCTGCTAAACCATTCACATCCTCCAAGAGAAAATACAACCACTCATTTCCATTCACTAAAACGACTTCGAATATTTCAAAAATGTTTGGAATCACAAGAAGCCCTACAGATCATACTGACAAATTCACAACGATATCAGAAGAAAGTGAGATGTAACATGTTTAATTGATTAAGAAATTAAGACTTGCCCGACTTTTTAATGTCAGGAATTTTCTAAGAAAGGAGGGAATATATTCTATTTCACCTGGTCAAAGAAATTAACAATATATCAATGCTTTTTCACATGATAGGTGGATTGAAGTTGAAAAAAAAAGCATCAGTACAGTATGATTGTACGAAAACTACACCAAGTTGTCACGGGCATATTATATGGCTAACTAAGACAAATGGGGTGGAGGGCATATTATATTATTCGGGAAAAATCATTTTCATTGGAATCAGATGAAGGAAAAAATACAGAGAAGGCATAGATTCACAGATGCAAACAATTTTTCAAGTTTTTTTTGCCACTTCAAAGGCCTTGAAAATACCTAGAGCCTGTCCCGAAAAAAGCTCATGGTCCCCACAATCCAATTAAGTAAAGATAATTCATGGATGGCGTAGATTCAAGCCATTTTAGGAAATTGTAAGGTTCTGAATCATTTCAAAAGCCTCAGAAACCAGTAGATCATGGAGTAACTATGCCGTAGGAACTTTGAAAGGTGAACCCATACCAGGCATCTCAAATTTCTATCCCATATTTTTCCTTGAGCTTGACCAGAAAATAGGTGGTTTTGAATCATTTTTATCATACACAGAACTGGCATATTATATTCAAAACAACCTAGAAAATTTCATTGTTGCTGGAACATGGACAAGTAAGAAAATTCAAAAAAGCCATACATGTAGACCATTTGAACATTTTTCAAGATGCTGGGTCGTTTCAGAAACCAAAAACCCTGGAAAACTCTGGCACTTGGAAAATTAAACCCTTCGAACTCTGAAATGTAGATCTATACAGTTATTACTAAGATACTGGAAATTTTCATTGTGACCATAACCTGGTAAAGAAAAAAAATTCACAGAAGCCATTCGAGAGTCCGATATCATACACTACGTCGGTGCTAGAATGTCGGGTTTGGAGCATATAGATAAATAAGGAGTATGACCAAATTGTGCTTGCTTATTGCAATTGACAAAAACCTAAAATTAATGAAATTTCATTAGAGCGTTCATCTTTACATGTTAGACATTCCATAACGAAGAACCTTCAAACACATGACGGAACTGTCATTATGAGTTTTTGGATTAACCAAGTCATGAGAGGAAAGGATGAAACCTAAAATTTTATGATCTTATTTTTATTATAATTAACCTTAAAACATGATTAAAAAACAAAAGCAGATTATAAATTTGTAATTGTCTAGAATTATAACGAACAGCCATAAAACCAAAATTTTCATTGTTTCACCTTATAATTACAAGTGTCAGCAACGTTTATAATTTTACCACTTCTTCTCATTATTCTAAACCATTCATACATGCTACTACCATCTGGTATTTGGCTGCACCTCTATATCATTCATATCATTAAAGTACACTTTTACTTGCAAATAAGAATAAAAATAGAGTGTTCTGTACTCCCACCTGAAAAATTTGGAAGATTCAATTTGAGTGGAACACATTATAGAAGCTTTGAGTGTCAGCGGTGTGGCTTCTTTAAGTTGCTAGAGAGGATATTCTGCTAAACCATTCACATCCTCCAAAAGAAAATACAACCACTCATTTCCATTCATTGAAACAACTTCGAATCTTTCGAAAATGTCTGGAATCACAAGAAGCCCTGTAGATCATATTGACAAAGTCACAACGCTATCAGAAGAAAATGAAATGTTAGATGTTTAATTGATTAAGAAATTAAGACTTGACCGACTTTTTAATGTGAGTAATTTTTCTAAGAAAAGAGGGAATATATCCTATTTCGCCTGGTCAAAGAAATTAACAATATATCAATGCTTTTTCACATGATAGGTGGATTGAAGTTGGAAAAAAAAGCATCAGTACAGTATGTTTTTACGAAAACTACACCCAGGAGACAGGGGCATATTATATGGGTAACTAAGACAAATGGGGTGGAGGGCATATTATATTATTTAGGAAAAATCATTGTCATTGGATTCAGATGAAGGAAAACATACAGAGAAGGCATAGATTCGTAGATCCAAACAATTTTTCAAGGTTTTTTTTGTCACTTCAAAGGCCTTGAAAAAGACTAGAGCCTATGCCTAGAAAAGCTCATTGTCTCCACAATCCAATTAAGTAAATATAATTCACGGATGGCGTAGATACAAGCCGTTTTAGGAAATTGTAAGGTTTTGAATCATTTCAAAAGCCTCGGAAACCAGTAGAGCATGGAGGAACTATGCCATAGGAACTTTGAAAGTTGAACCAATACCAGGCATCTCAAATTTCTATCCCATGTTTTTCCTTGAGCTTGATTAGAAAATAGGTTGTTTTGAATAATTTTTATCATACACAGAACTGACATATTATATTCAAAACAACCTAGAAAATTTTATAGTGGCCGAAACCTGGACAAGTAAAAAAATTCACAAAAGCCATACATATAGACCATTCAAAATTTTCCCTCCTTTGTTGTACTTTTTCTTCTCACTGTCCATGGTTTCAGTCTACATGATAAAACCCTAGGTTTGGTAGGAGGAAAGGGTAGGGTAGTATTGGGAAAACAGGGAAAATGGGACAGTTGTGTTGAGGGAAGGGAATGAAGGGGTTAGGGGTTAGGTAAATTTATGGGAAAATTCTAGGGGGTATGGATAGGTGTCAGGGAGTGTAGGTGGTGGAATTTCCTGAAAAGAGTGAGGGGAAGTAGGGAAAAGGACAAAAAAATGTCGTAGCCTTGGAATTTGCCAAAAACGTAATGTGGGGCTAGGGTTTTGGGAAAATGATGGGAATGAGGGAGAGGAGTGTGGGAAAGGGTTGAGGGATGTGTATGAGGTGTGTTCAGGGGTATTAGGGCAAGAAACTAGGAGTTTTAACCTTGAATTGAAGCAGAAACTAAAGGACACCAAAAGCGCAATGAAATCCCTAGGAGAGGGAATTCAACACTTGCTGAAGAAAATCTATGTATAAACGTTGATGTGACACTGTACTTACTTGGTCTGATCCTGTGGACTAATGAAATCACCCTGCTATAGCTTCCTTTTGCCTTGTTTTCCAAAAGTGCAGTGAAACTGCCAGAAGCACAACGAAACTGCGAGAAGTGCAGCGAAACTGGGAAAGAAAGGGTTTTAATGAGGACTTTTGATGCTCTGGTGGCTGGGATGATACTCAATCGTAGAGATATGCTCAATGAAGGTGAAATGAGCAATTACGAAACTTGGATGGTCTTCTTATAGGTAGGAAGTCGATTTTTTGATGATGGCATGACATGATATGTATTTTTGAGAAATGATGAGATATGGTAGTGTACTGTAGTTTTATTACTTTATTCAGCATAGTTACATCTTCGCAAGGAGAAAAATGAACCTTAGAAAACTCTTTGAACACTTTTCCCTAATTACTACTCCCATAATGGTGACATGAGGTGATGACATGACCCTTATATGTCTCTTAGATGATATGAACTAACAATGACAACAAATGGACATCTAAGATCATGATTTGGACCTTTAGACCTTTGCAGTATAAGTGACCATGAAATCATAACCAAGATACCCTTTGGTGACCCTTTACAAGGAGTGATGACAAGACCATCACAATGTTTATTGACCTTGCGAATGGAGGGAGTAATAATGACCTAGAACTGAACAATGATCAAATTTTATTTGAAAATTTATTTGAAACTATAACAATTTGACCTAGGACCCTATCAACCATATTGAAAGAGTACATTTTATCACTAGTGACTCATACACACTAACACACTTGTCTACTGATACTGAACAAAAGAACACAAAGAATTTCATTCAAATTGGACATATATACCAAGGATGGTTGAGTCAACCATAAACTCTAAAAATAATTGAGGAATGTTGCAACAGTCCATATCAAAAGGTTGCAATACTCAGCTTCACATGGTCACTTCTCCAATTATGATCAACCATCAAGGCTATACTCTTAATCACTCACTGGATTGAATATCCTATTCAATCACTAAGGGATAAAGACAGGCCTCATAAAGACCTAATAAGGTATTCCTATGGCCTCTTATTGAATCAAGGATAGCTTGAATTTAGCAACATTTTCTACAACAATCAACGGATGGGGGGCCTCAGTTTGAAGAAGCAAATATCCCATTGACATAATCCACAATCCCTAAATGGAAATGGAAACTAACTTAAGGAAAGTCCGTGGACACCAAAATCTAATTTGCCAAATTAAGAATTCCCCCATAAACTAACAATTGAACAAAGTGTTGATTAAGAAGAGTGACTTCAATCATATGGTAGCATGGATAGCTAATTCACATACTGAATACTCATAATTGAAATATGAGGCATGAGTGTTCGTTTTTTATTATCCAGTGAAGAACAAACAATGAAACCAGAATAATTTACTCACAATATGCTCTACTCCATTCCTGGTGGAGCACACATCACATTTAGAAAAATGTATCGTACATATAATATTTACATTAGCCATAAACAATGAAGGCTCTTAGAAAACTGCAGTCAACCGCTTTCTTCCTCCCAAAGAACACTGGGAATATATAGGAAACAGAGTGGACCGAGATCATAATGAAATGAAAGTAGAACCCTACTTATTGTATCTTACAAATGACTCGCTGGCGGTGACCAATGTCACAAACTCGGTCAAAATTCAAAACATACAAATAGTTTCACTCTCTGGATGAGGTAAATATAGAAAATTGTCTCAGCATTTTTGTATAGGGTGAATTAGGCATCTTTTCCCTCTCCTCTCCATCCAGATCTTCCTGGCATTTTGGAAATTCATATGGTTGAATGAAAGGATGTCCTTTTGGTGAATTGGCATCACTAACTAGAGAATTGGATGAACTCATTGGGATTTGTTCTTTGCTTTGAGCCTCATTTTACAGCTTTGGCATTTTTGCAATCGTGCTTACATTGCCAATGAGAGATTTGATGCCCCGTGATTGTCTCACTAAGTTTTCCATTCGTTCCAAGGGCTGACAGTCAGAGATTCCATCCTCTGAAGATGAAACATTACACAGCTCCTCAAATTCCTCCTGCAAATTTTACATTTTATATTCTCGTTAAACACATTAGAATGTGTATCTTGCTCATAAGGCTAGAATTCTAGATCTTTTTTGTGTCTGTGCTATATTTGAGCAATTTTCGACCGAGCAAAATATATAAAAGTGGATACAAGGTCTTCATTTGCTGATCAAAATTCTTGCATCACTATAAAAATTGGGAAAGTTCACCAACTATTTAGGAAAGCATGTAGTTCCTTAATGCTTTTCAACTATTATGATATAATAATCACTTCTTACATCTGGCCTCTTAGTCTGACATGCTAAACAGAACAAATATTAATGTTTATGAAAATCAAACCTTCATCTTCTCAAATTCAAAAAATGTCTCCCAGCAGCTGAATGATTCCTCGCCTTCTAGAGTTGAACATCGCTCTGTAGAGAAAATTTAAGTTACCTTAACTGGACTTGGATATATCAACCATAAAAAGAAATCAAGAATATTCTCGTCTCAACAATTGTAGAAGATTCAAGTACAAGAAATTTGCACAATCTTGAAGTAATAATTCAGTCCTAGGCAAAGTAGTCCAATATGTCTTCATCAATCTCAAATTTGAATTTTAGAAGTATCCATTTACGAACAAAGTTCCATTCAACATAAATCCATCTTAACTCTTTATTTGGAAAAGAAACCATTACACTAGCAGCTCAACGTAACTTATATAAAAACTTGTGCTCTTTTGTTGTGAGGTCCAACAGAGATATCAATGTCAAATCTTAATTTTGAAATAAGTACTCATTCACTTACCAATTTAAGATGTTCCAAGTACCATAAATCCAACTTAATCCCGAATACAAGGATCAAAAGGCAATTAAACAACAATTAATAGATCCAGGGTTTATATATATCCTATTTGTTTTTGTATGGATAGGACCATTATGAACACAAAGACATGAAGAAATGACATCTTCCCCATCAAGGCATTAAAGCACCTCATCTCTCTTTGATACTGGCATCACTAACAATGTCAGTGTCATATTCTGTAGGTTCTTTCTAGTTTGTAGTTGTACTTATGTGGGATGGCTCGTTCTTTCTAGTGTGTAGTTGTATTTAAGTAACTCTCAAAGTTATGATTGTTATCTATGTGATATTAGAAGACAACAATTAAAAACATAGATGCTAAAACTATCAACAAAAATGTGGTTAATATCTCCTCTTATATTCTAAAGAAGGAAGAAGAGGAGGTCCTTAACAAAGGTTTAAATTTCGCCTTGGCCCCTAACAAAATCCCCAATGAAGAAATCATTTGCAGTTTAGAGGATGGAATCAAGACTCTAAAAGATGAAGATAAAGAACTCATTAGGCAAGAGTGTGCCGTCATCCTAAGAAAAGCCAAACCGCCTAAAAGAAACCTAAACCTTGAACATCTCAAAGCCATAAGAAGTCTATGAAATAATAGTGACATTGTCATTCTGAAGGCAGACAAAGGTGGCGCCACAGTTATAATGAATTATGGGGATTATGTTAGCAAAATGAAAGACCACTTATACAATAGTGGGAGCTACAAGAAGCTAGAGAAAAACCCCATCTCCAAAATTACTAAAATGGTAAAGAAAGCCATTAAAGAAACCAATCTAGACGATAAGCTAAAGAAGCACCTTACCCCTGATAGTGAAATCACACCTCGTATCTATGGAGCCACTAAAATTCATAAAAAGGATGTCCCCTTAAGACCTATAGTCAACACTATAGGATCACCCACTTATGAATTAGCTAAATATGTCGCTAGCATTTTAGCACCGCTAGTTGGCAAGACAAGCTCTTACATTAAAGATTCGAATCAATTTGTCAGATTCATTAAAAATACTAAATTAGATCCTGGAGATAAAATCATTAGTTTTGACGTAGTCCAGCTCTTCACCAAAATCCCCCTAGATGAAGCTATCCAAGGAGTTAAAGAAGTGGCAGATACCCAAACTGCAAAATTAGCTTAAATTTGTCTTCACTCCACCTTCTTCTCCTTCCAAGGTGAAATATTTGAACAAACCTCAGGTGTTGCTATGGGATCCCCTCTTTCGCCGATTGTAGCAAATCTCTTCATGGAAAAATTCGAAAAGAAGGCTCTTGATACATACCCGTTAAAACCTAAATTTTGGGTTAGGTTTGTGGATGACACCAGTGTCAACTGGCCTCATGGTGATAGTGAACTTAATAAGTTTTTGAACTATCTCAATAGAATATCTGAGGACATTAAGTTTACAATGGAGATGGAGGAGAATAATTGCATACCATTCTTGGACATTCTCCTCATCAGAAATAAGGATGGTTCCATAGGTCATAAAGTATTTAGAAAGAAAGCTCATACTGATAACTACCTGCATGTTGATTCACATCACCACCCAGCTCAAAAGATGGGGGTGCTGCAGACCCTCTTCACTAGAGCTTGTAGAAGTTCAGATGAAAACCACACTGAGGATGAGATTACTTACCTAAAAAGAACATTTGCCAACTTAGGATACAACAATAAAAGCATATTTAAAGCAATTCAAAAAGAAAAATCTAAAAATAATATAAACAAGTCAAAAAACACCTTGACTTCTAATGCCTACCTTCCATACATTCAAGGTGTCACTGACAAGATAGATAAAATTCTCAAAAAGAAAGATATAAATACTTCATTCAAACCCTGGTCAACCATCAAACAAAGAATGAAATCAGTAAAGGACAGCCAACAACAACTACAACAGAAAGGTGTTTATATCATCAATTGCTCTTGTGGAGAACAATACATAGGGGAAACAGGCAGGTATATGAGGATGAGGCTCAAAGAGAATAGTGCAGACATCCGTAACGAAATAACTCACTCTTCAGCTTTAGCTGAGCATGTAGGTAAAACAAATCATCATATATGCCTTGAAGACACTAAAGTCATTGCTAATGAAAAACACCATTTCAAGCGAAATGTTCGAGAAGCTATTGAAATCATAAAACACCCTCACAACCTTAATAGGGATGGGGGCCTAGAAATTAGCAAAATTTGGAACTCTTTGCTCACCCCCCTCGAGTAATCTATCCTTCCCTTCTATCCTCCGTTTCCCTCCTTGTCAAAGCATGTTCCCTAGCTTAGTCGAAATCTTCCTAGAGGGCCTTAAGAGAGAGGACCTTTATGCTCATCTTTAATTAAGGATAAAATCTTTTCTAAATTCATGATCAATAATCCTTTACCTTAATCTCTCAAGAACTTTGTACTCTAGCCCAAAAATAATAACTTGGCCTATAACTAATTAAATTAAGTAATTGAAGAAGCAATTCATAATTGATCCCACATTTTAATTTCAGGCTTAGGTAATAATAAAAAAACCTTATTAATATTTAGAACATAACCTATGTTCTCTAATACAGATTAAACTAGGTTGATTACATAGAAAAAGATAAACAATAATAAATAAATAATAAGTAATAAAAATAATAAATTGTTAATAATAATATAAAATCAATACCTAAAACATTATAGCTCCATAAAACATGAAACTAAATTAAAATAGAACTTACAAATTAAATTAAATCAATTAAATAAAATAACATATAATCTCACATTATAATTTTAATTAATAAATTAGCAATAAAATTAAAAATAAACTTTATAACCTATATAGCCTATAATTAATTAAATTAATTGAAAACACAATATATAACTATTCCCACATTTTAATTTTAAATCATGCATAGGTAGTATTAGAGCCTTATTAACATGTAGAACATAATCCTAATTCTCTAATAAAGAATTAAACTAGCTTGATGTCGTAAAAAAGAAATATAGTAAAAATAATAATTAATAAATAATAATTAATAATAATAATTAATTAATAATAATATTATTAATGAATAAATAAATCAATACTGAAACCATTACTCAAGTTCTTAAATAACTTGAAAACTAAATTAAAATAGAACTTGCATATTAATTTAATCATGTAATAAATTAATTTAATCAATGAAATAAAATAACATATAACTAAATATCACATTCGAATTTAAATTAATAAATTAGTAAATAAACCTATTATATCAATAATAATATATACCTTATTAAATAAAAATAAATAAATTACACTAAACATTAATCTTAGGAAATTATAAATAAAAAACATAATATAATAAGTTATAAACAAGATTAGAAACAACAATAATTAGGGAAAAGATAATAATATACTCAATAAGCATAATATGATATTAATTTAGGAATTAATTAAAATAAGAGTAAATATTATTAAATAGTCATTTGGTTGGCTGCACAGTCAATTCAGCTCTCCTAATACATATTTATCGCTCGCTTTTCTTCTCTTTTCTCTGTAAATCAGTCTTGATGATGAGTCTTGGTCTAGACTCGAAACGTCGTCGAAAGAAAAGATGAACATTGTGGAAAATCCGAATTCATTCTCTTAGAAAACACACCACAGCAATCTACAAACCAAGATATTAGAAGATATTATTACAGTGGCATATCGATATAATGGAATTTCATTCAAAATTCATTAAAAGATAGATATGTGTTTCATATGATATACCCCATTTACAAAGACTTCGTTATCCCTCTTTAGGGAAAGATCCTAAAAGACCAACCCTTCATATGGTTGGCCCTGGAAGATCTTGTAGGAGAAGCTAAAAGTAAAAGGAATCCTAAAAGGTCTTAATCATAGTTCAAGGCAAGGAAGTAGGTAGGCAATAGCGATACATAGAGACAACAAAACGTAGACACTATCTTAGCCACTGTAATTCATATAGTTGCAAAATCTAGGTAAATTCCCCCACAAATTATAAATAGCCTAAGATTTTAAATACCTCTTTTAGAAAGGTTGGTCTTGAGAGGTTAATCCACCCACATCTTCCTACAATCAAATTTTGAATTTTAGATCCCAAATATTGGTCTCTTAAGTTCTGAACATCGTTTCTGAAAGAAATTCATTGATTTCCCATAGATGTAAACTGAACCATGTGGTTCAATCATATCATAAATGCATAGGTCTCAGAACATAGTTTTATCTAGCCCATTTATTCATTCAAGAGACAGAAAATACCAACTAATCCGTAATCACATTTTATGCTTTCTTCAAGGAGGAATTTTTGAGTGCAGTCCATTGAATGTAAAGGCCTCAGAATATAGTTTGATCTAAAGCATGCATTCATTGAACATGCAAAACTGAGAAGATACTAACTTACCCATAATGGCCTTTTCTGCTTTCTTCAACAGGTGAGGTTCCCTTACTCCCCTAGTAATCTTGTCCCTGTTGAATGGCTCAAGCTTGGGTGTCTGAGCAGTCTGATGAGATGGGCTCTCAGATTTCTGGTCTGACATTGCAAGTATCTGATTCATATTGTTCCTTCCAAGCCCACGAATTTTCTTCTGAGGTTGTGCTGAAGCACAACCCACGTGAAGAGGGCCGCAACAAGCAGATGATGATACATACAACATTTTTCCCAAAACATATATAATCTAAAACTGTACTTCAAATTGGGTGAATTGCAGATGGTATATGGTTATGAAGTATGAATTTCCCAAAGCATAAAGTAGTTCATAAACTTGGAAAATTAAACCCTTCGAAATCTGAAATGTAGATCTATACAATTATCACTAAGATATTGGAAATTTTCATTGTGACCATAATCTGGTAAAGTAAAAAAATTCACAGAAGCCATTCTTGCTCTTCTTGTCACTTTGGAGTATTTGTCTAATTGTTGTTTATTAGAGGATGAAAAACTATACCTTTGCCTTAGCGGAGTCGATCCACTGACCTGTTGTGAGTGGGATGACCTTGCATCGTTGGCATCGATGTTGTTAACCCTACTGTACAGCATCGCACTCCGAACGAAGAGCTTCCCATCAAAAGCGACGTTTTTTGGTCCATCTTTCTCGGTCCAGAGATCAATTCCCCCGGGCTTTTGAAACCTGTCGGCCAAGGCTTGGAGATGCTTGTCAGCCATAACGACGAACAAAGTAGGGGCTTTGGCGTCTGAAACCTATCAACCAAGGCTTGTAGATGCTTGTCAGCCGTAACGGCGAACAAAGTAGGAGTTTTGGCGGACTTTTCCCAGGGCTTTTCAAGATTGGTCGTGGCTACTCTTAGCTCTGCTCACTTCCCTATTTTGTAAAGCTAGCGCTCTTAGGAGGCGAGCTTTGAAGAGCTGCTTGGGTTTCTACTCTTGCATTCTCTTCCACTGCCATTTGATCGAACGTTTCAGCCTTTCCCAATCGTCTAACATATTATCTAAGTGTATCTATGGGTGACAACTAGACATGAAGGGGAGTTGATTTCAAAGGGAAACACCTTACGACGTGAAAATCAACGAAACTGATCTTACTCGTTCGATGAAAGTTATCTTATTCGATCCAGGAAGCATGTGGGCCATAATATAACCAGGATTGGGCATGAGGAAAGTTGGTACCTTGAGTCTTAACATCTAGATTAAGTTTTTTTTTGAAATATAAGTGAAGGAAACCTTAAAACAAAACACTAAGGTTGTTTCTCCACATTAGTATATAGAATTTGAATAGAAAATACAACGATATAGATGAGTATGGAAATTAAAAATGGTATAACATGAAATCAATGGAAGCCAAAAACTATAATGGTAATCCATTATTATTTGCCTGCCATATAATTCTGAGAAACATTTTAAAGGTTTGAGAAACATTTTAAAGGAAAAGGAAAAAAAAGAGAAGTGTGATTAGTTCTTATTTTTAAATTTTTATAAACGCCACAATTAAATTTTTATTATTATATAATTACACATAGAATTATATTATTATGTCCAATACTATTTTTTAGATATTTTGTATAAAAAGAATGATAGGATAGGTTTCTCTATTTATCTATCTAGCCAATAAAATTATTTGTCTCTAATATTATTTTGTATAAAAAGAATGATATGATAGGTTTCTATATCTATCTATCAATATACCCTAACAGTATGATTTTTGGTGGTTATGGGATTTTGGTTCATGGTTCTAAGTGTTGCGAAATAACAGAATATTGAACCTAAAAGTTGAATCACAATTGAGAACTTAAAGTGACTCAACTAGGTGATGTAATTGAAAAAGACTGGATTCAGAGGAGAGCGCTGAGTGGAGAACACCATCCTGCGACCAATTAGGTATGTATGTCTGCCCACCATTTCTCCTTTTCACTACTTTCTTGCCTACAAAATGATCCAATAGTGTGGCCGACAGTGGATTTTCGCATGCGTTTGTGATGGGAACATGCCCTCGACCTATTATTGCATCTCTAGGTTGATGGTTGTTTTTTGTCCTCCTAAACGTCTCTCTCCCAGGCTTTCCTACCATCTCCCCTATTCCATTGACTCATGCCTGCGAATGAACCATAGGTGTCTGGGGGTGGATATCTGCATGCTTTCGGCGTATGATACATGCCCTCAACCTGCCTTCGCTCATATGAAGGTGGACACTTGGCTTTCTCCCACCCAGATGTGTCTTTCCCAAGGCATTCTTACTATCCCTTATAACCTGTTATCACACACTGTCACGGTTTTGGCTCATTTCCTTCAGCTAGCCTTCAGAGTAGGGTCAGTAGTCATCTTTGACATTGGATCTCTGTTGCTCTGTTTCTGACCATCTCATTTTGCCTCCATTTTGCTTTTTGGTGGAAGTTCAATATCTCTCCGTTTTTTCCCATCTTTCTTTTCCTTTGCTCCGATACTCGCTGGCTTTTACACCAAGGCAACTCTCGATTATCGTCTTTGGTATATGGTGTTTTTCCATGGATGGTTCGTAGTGCTCTCCACTCGGAAAACGCTCGAGGCATAGGTCAGTTTTATTACAGAGTTCCCATGTTATGATATTCTGAAGTGTTCTATTTTAGATTAATGGAACTTGACTCTGTTATACATGATTAAGACTTTTACTGTTTTATAAATCATGTAAATATTAAGAGGTATATAATCTATCTGCATATGTCTGGAACTCTTGTTTTTCCTGTCTTATGCAGATACATCCCTGTGGAGGTTTTTCATTTCCATTACATTTTTCATGTCTGGGTCTGAACCTTTAGGTTGGTGGGGTGTCTCCATAAAAAATCTCAAGAAATATTTTGTCATATCTAAGCCATTTACAGACCTACGTTTTATGATAGGACCTTGGTGGTGTGTTTATGAAATCCGTTGCTACTGTATTGTTTGCCCAGACGTGTCTTCCTGATGGGCCTCTATTATTTGACAGAATCACAAGTTTTCAAAAGCGAGTGTTAGTGGGGCGATGGGAGTCTCCGTCGATGGATGACTCTCATATTAGAACATGGATAGTAGCAAAATGGGCTCCTCTCCTAGGTTACTCCCCGACCATTGTCTGGCTTATGAATAATTGGTATAGTTTCCATTTCCTCCGGGTTCGTGACTTGGAGATCATCTTCTCAAAACCCTGGGTCCGAGATATAAGTTTTTTGGCCCTTTACAGATAGTTCATTGGTTTTAACCCTCTCCGGTGCACTCCTCAGAATAATTTTATTTGGTTGAAGCTGCCTGGGTTACCAATCAAACTATGGACCAAAGAATCTATGGATAAAATTGGTAATGCTATTGGTCGTTTCATATATGTCGATCCCAGGTGTATTGGAGCTAAGGACAGGTGTGTAGCTTGGATCCTCATAGAGAAGGAATATAGGGTGGGTTTCCAGAGTCTATTGAATTAACATGGGAAATGTCAAAAATACAACAACAGCTAGATTACTGGGGCATTCCTTTTAAGTGCTCGTCTTGTCATAAAACGGGCCATCTTATCCCTCAATGTCCCTATCGACAAGGTGTAAAACATAAGTCAAAGAATCAATTTGAAAATAAATCCGGTGTTGCAAATGACCGTGTTTTTATGAAGATGGATCAATCATATAATTTTGAGGCATATCGGGCTCCTACTTTTCATAATGTGCAACTCTCTTCACCGAGAGGTCTTTCTCCGGATCGATCTACTAGCCTTCCACATACTCGCTCGCTATCTACGGGCCCTTCTAGTTGGAATATTGACCATATAGTGTGTTGGCCATGGTCTTCTTCCTCGTCTAAACATTGCTCATAGTCATATAATGGTTCACCTCTTCGTTCGATGAATTTTTCATTACCCCACCCTCACTGGAACCAAACCGAGCAACAACCACACCCCCCCCCCCCCCGCCTTATCTTC
Source organism: Pinus taeda (assembly GCA_000404065.3). Classification (NCBI taxonomy): domain Eukaryota; kingdom Viridiplantae; phylum Streptophyta; class Pinopsida; order Pinales; family Pinaceae; genus Pinus; species Pinus taeda. The sequence goes on from APFE030689080.1 coordinate 207,507, forward strand.
AAGTCATCCTTAGCTGGTTCTTCAGGCCCTCATATTTAATATATTTCTTCATCTCCACAATCCCCCTCCACTCTTATCCCTACTCCCTTAAGGATCGCATCATCTCCCTCACAATCCCACAGTGTCAATCCTAAAGGCAAAGCCGTTTGCATTTCGTTCACTCCTACCAATTCCCCAGGATCCTCGAAAAAGAATACTTTCGATTGTGATTTAGACCTACTTCTAAAATGGGCATCATTGAAATTACAACCGCTTACTGTTCACAAACCTGACTATTCCCCTTCCCCTATGATTAGCCCAAATTCAGTCAAGAGCATCATTGTCCATCGAAAAGAGAAGAGGGGAGGTAGACACTTCAAAGGGAGAAGGGGTAGATAGGATATGATAGCACGAGATCTATCCTTGATTGACATTCTTATATCCAAAATAGCTTTTGATGATTTCTTTTGAAAAGGGCCTCTTAGAGCAAGCCGAGCTTTTGATGTTCTCAAATGACTGACATCCTATTGATGAATATTCGGGGTCTTGGAGCAGACCCCAAGTTTCTAGCCCTTAAGGATCTATTTCTCTCCACAAATTCCAAAATGCTCTTAATTCAAGAAACCATGCATGATAGTCTTCAAACTATCACATATTTTAGATGGAAGCTTCCATCATGGCACATGGTTGCAACTAATGAGGTAGGTATGTCTAGCAGTTTGGCTATTTTATGGGATCCAAAATGGATAAAGGCAGCTGCATTTCAATGTTTTGCTGGTATTCTCATTCTGGCCTACATTCGAGATTATCCAGATCCAGTCCACATTAAAACTTTATGCACCATACAAAGATCGTTATCCTTTTTGGGAATATTTTCTATCATCGGAACTACTTGATATTGACTCTTTATTAATTGCAGGCAATTTTAACTGTACTCTATGTAATGATGAGATTTGGGGAAATGGCAGGAAAAATGACCCGATTGGCTGCTTGATTTGGGATGCCATCATACAAAATAACTTTGTTGATGTTCTGCCATCTTCCCAAGGGCTTACGTGGGACAATGGGCGATCAAATGACTCATATCTGGCTAAAAGGCTAGACAAATTCCTCTTTCATGAAAAGTTGATTGAAATATTTGGTTCCCTTTCAGTGAAAATTATTCCTTCATATATATCAGATCACCGCCCCATTTCTATACATTGGAATCATATTGGGTGTAGATTCGGCTATTCGTTTAAATTTAACATGACTTGGCTTGCTGATGAATAGTTCAACAAATTCGTAATGGAATCTTGGCTTCCCCCATCTTCTTTGGCACATGATCAAATGCGGCCTTTTTCATTTCGATTGTCTTCTCTTCGACGTAAGGTTAAAAGATGGCAACAAGAGAAAGTTGCCTCCAATAGAATGGCCCTGAAGGACATATGTAAGAATTTGGAGTACTTATCCACACACTTTAAACATCCCAATATGTCCTCTTGTATTCGGAAAAAAATATGGGACCTCGAGAAAAGAAAGCAAAATATTCTAGCAATGGAAGAAATTTCTTGGCGTCTTAAGAGCCGAGCCTTATCGCTTAGAGAGGGAGACAAAAATACAAAGTTTTTCCACAGATTTGCAAATAAGTGACATGAGGTAAATACTATTTGGGAAATCAAGGATGAAGTTTGCAATGCTTATTATTCCCAGGAGGCCATAGCATGTGAAGCTGTGAAATATTTCAAAAATGCATACAGCAGAGACATCGATAGTAGCATTGAGGGTATTCAATGGGGCATTGATCCATACCCTACCATGTTTGATGATAATCAAAATGATGCCCTATTTTCTAAAGTTTCTGAGGAGGAATTATTGATTACAATGAAATCTTTTCAGAAGGATAAATGTCCAGGGCCGGATGGTTGGACTATTGATTTCTTTATCCATTTCTTCGACTTATTCAAGTCTGATATCCTAAAAATGGTCAAGGAATCAAGATTACATGGTTTCATCAACCATTATATTTCCTCAACATATATAGCTTTGATTCCAAAGAAGTAACTCTCCACTTCATTTTGTTATTACAGGCCAATTTCATTGTGCAACATCTTTTATAAGATTATCTAAAAGATTATTGCTATTCAGATGAGGAATATATTATCTCTTCATCTATCGCAAGAACAACACGGTTTTCTAAAGGAAAGGAATATTTTGGACATGGTGGCCCTCACTCAAGAATGTCTACATTCCATAAATAGCTATAAGTTAGAAGCTGCTTTATTAAAAATCGATCTAAAAAAGGCTTACGATAGTGTGGAATGGGGCTTTATCCGCTGCCTTCTTGCAAGGTTTGGTCTTGATAAAAGGTGCTCCATATGGATTATGGCGTGTGTGGTTGATGTTAACTATGCAGTCCTTATTAATGGAATCACTACTCCCTTTTTCAAAGTAGCTAGGGCGTTAAGACAAGGTTGCTCCTTGTCTTCGCTCCTTTTCATACTTGTTATGGACTGTCTAAGTCTTCATATCAAGCGGGCTATTCTTCAAAATAAATTCATGGCCCTTCCCATCTGTAGGGGAATCTACATGTCCCATAATTTTTTGTTGACAATATTCTATTAACAGCAGTTCTGTGCAGAGAAACCTGGATTTATCTTCATGTAATCTTGGGACGGTTTCAAAATGCTACTGGCATGTGTGTAAATGAAGGTAAATCAACATTTCATGTCAATGATGTAAACGGGGAACTAATTATTTTCCTATCACAGTTGTTCAATATCAAAGTAATTCCCCTTCGGAATGGGCTAAAATACTTGGGTTTCAAATTGAAACCTATTGCATATCGCGTGGCTGGTCTTAGATTCTTGAACAATTTTATAAGAAAAATGCAGTATGGGAATATAAATGCTTATCCATGGGTAGCCGTGCGATTCTGACTCAAGTAGTGCTCGAGAAAATAATGGTATATTGGGCACACCTTTTCTATATCCCTACAGCCATCATCAACAACCTTAATAGGATGAAAGCCCATTTTATATGGGGAGGACACAAAGAACAAAAGAAATATCATCTCTCAAAACTTTCTAAGCTCGCTCACCATAAAAAATTGGGAGGATGGGGCATTTTGGACCTAGTTTTTTTCGAAAGGCTTTACTATGGAAAACTGTGTTGAAAGGAATTATGGGTATGTCTATTTGGAGCATGGCCATTCGGGCTAAGTACATGGACAATAAAGATATGTCTTTCTAGTTTAGGAAAAACAACATTGGATCCTATCTGGGCTCTGCAATATGGAGAGGCTTCAGGAAATTAGAGCCTTTCTTCAAACAAAATTTGATCTGGAAATTTCAGACCGGATCTAAAATTATTATTGGTAGGGATGAATTTGCTGGAGTGGTTGGGAAGATTCAAATATACTCATAGTTACTAAGATCGTTGCACAACAGGGGTATTTTTTTCTGGGCCAGTGTCATCCGAAAATGGGAAGGAGCATTTCCAATTTGGAAATCAGCCACAGATCTGCACCTAAGTGATGAACAGGCAATGCAATGGAATTCTATCATAACTTCATTGAGGGCTCATGGCATATATCGCTCTGCGGATAAGGACTCCCTCATTTGGAAGGGAAATGGTGGCTCCTCGACTGTATATGTCAAACATATATATCAACGACTTCTAACCTCAAGATCAGAACATGCAGATAACACCTTTTCTACATCCTTTTGGAAAATAGGTTGCCCCTTAAAGATCATCATATTTTCCTAGTTGGTGTTTCATAATAGGAATATCACATGGGAAAACTTACAAAAGCGAAATTGGTGTGGGCCTACTATATGCCCCCTTTCTATAACAAACTCTCTAACAACTTGCACCTCTTTCTCCTTTGTCCACAAGCTCAAATAATTTGGCAGAAACTTGCTGCACACTTTGGTTACAACCACAACACTTTCCCTTCCATTCCTAAGGCTTTCAAAGGATGGACTACTATGAACAAAGCATGGCGGCCCATTCCATTATTGCCTATTTGGGCCATTTGGAAATGGCGAAATGAGATGATTTTTAATTCAAAAATGGAAACTATTTCAGCTTTTTTAGAATCCATCCTTTGTCTATACAATGCACTTGGCTTATGAGGTCAAACTAGGGTCAGCAATCGAAGAAGTATTTCAACTTGGGAGCCCACAGCAATTCCACTCGTTTTTTTTACGGAGCTGCGCAATATGGTTCGTGTGCATGTGGAGTATACATTGTTCCAGATACTGATCAAGCCTTTGAAATACACTGGAATGGTGGAGGAGGGTCCAATAATGGAGATGAGGCGATGGCCCTTGCTGGTCTTCTATCCCTTTGTATCTTCCTTGATTTTCAGAATCTACAAATTTTTGGAGATTCGAAAACCATCATCGACCATGTTCAATCAAAACACATTATAAAAAATATCAATTTTACTAGATGGCTGAATAGGATAGAGGCTTTATGGAGTAGTAGAAGGGACTACACAATTTCACATATTTATAGGGAAGAAAACAAAAGAGCAGATGCTTTATCCAAAATGGGTCTATCTTCTCCTAAAGGCGTCTGGAGGATGCAGATCAAGGTGGACAACATCTCCTACTAGATCCAGGACTTTCGCTTACCGGGGACATAACTTTTCTTCCTAATGATGAATATCTGGTATGTATCTTTTTCCCACTGTTTGTGCCTTTCCATGTGAAGGAATTCTCATAAATTTTGTCACAGGGATCAGTTTCCTCACTATCCGATGTGTTCTTATATACATTTTGCTTCACATGTTCTATATGTGACTGAACAGGATATCTTTTCTATAGCCTTTCCACTTTGTGTGGTTTTGAACCTCATATCTATCATAGCTACTGGACTTTTTTCTCATATATATGCATTGGCTATACAATCTTCATTGATAAAAATAATACAAATATATAGCTTTTTTTCATACTGAAAGCCATCCGTAATAAAAATAAATTAAATAATATATAACTTCAATACAGATATTGTATCAACGGCATCCATTCTTAGGGCATATTTTAAAATTTGTAGTAATATTTTACTAAAATAAAGAGGTAATTTCAATAAACCTAACTGACATAATTTATAACTTTTATAGAACAAAGATAATAAATCAGTGTTGCATTGTCGTGAAGTATCCTTACTAAGTATAGTAGCTACAATATTACTGCTAATCAATATTTATCCTCTTATTATGTGGGTGGGTACAGCAGCCATTACTGTGTAACCCAAATCCAAATTGTGCTAACAGAAATCCAAATTGTGCCACGTCTAATACCGAGGCTGCTTGGTTATACTGCCAAGATCGGAAATAATATAAACTAAGGATCAGCCCAGTTGTTGAATAGAGCTTTTCAAATATATCACAAAAACATTACATGGTCAGAGTCATCAGATTTTGTAGACTTGTATATATTTTTTCATTCACCGAATTGTTTTTATTTATAAATAAGCATTTGTCAACCATCTAAATTCATATATAAAAATTTAAATAATATAATTAATTACTTATATAATATTTAATCGGTAAGTCCAAAAACTTGAAATTTTGTTTATTCATCAAAATAATGAAAAAAATATATATAAATTACCTCCCGTACATGTAGAGAAAAAAAAGAAATGTGATTAGTTCTTATTTTCAAATTCTTGTCAGCCTCACAATTGAATTTTTATTATTATATAATTACACATACAATTATTTATCTCTAATATTATTTTTTATATATTCTGTATAAAAAAATGATGTGATAGGTTTCTCTATCTATTTATCTATCAAATACAATTATTTGTCTCTAATATTATTTTGTATAAAAAGAATGATAGGGTTACGGGATTTTGGTGATTTCGGTTCACGGTTCTGCGTGTTGCGGAATAAGAGTCCATAACGAAAAATAAATTAAATAATATATAGATTCAATATAGTTATCGTGTTAATGGCATCCATTCTTAGGGCATACATCTGATTTGATTTTGGAATATTTAGGGTTATTGCCTTCAGCTTAATTAAATTTGTGAAATATTTTAAAATTTGTAATAATATTTTACTCAAATAAACTAGGGGATAATTTCCATAGATCTAGCTGACCTAATTTATAACCTTTATAGAACAAAGATAATAAATCAATGTTGCATTGTCGTGAAGTATCCTTCATATCGCAAAAGATTAAGGGGTTAGAATCATCAGATTTTGTATACTTACATATTTTTTTTATTCACATGATTGTTTTTATTTAACCAAAATTATTAGTATGCTTCAAGAATTTAAATTCATATATTAAATTTTTGTTTTTTATATATTTAATTGACTTGAAAAAGATTATTTTACAATCTAGTATGATGTGTAATAGGTAAGTCATCAAACTTGAAATTTTGTTCATTTGTACAGTTTATATATATATTAACTATACAAAACATTTAAATAAGGTAGACTCTTACAAAAAATTATACCTCAAGAAATTGAATCTTTCTGGGCATGTTAAATCTGCATTTAAGATAAATCTATGCTGATTAAAAATTCATTACATCTAAAAAAATTACAAAAAAAATCATCTTTGTAATACTATGTCTCAGTTATTTATACTAATTTTAATGAAATTAAATAAGCTTTATAATAATGGTTAAAAAAGTATTTATTAAATGAGAAATTGTTTAAATTCTAAATAATTAATAAATATTTACATCAAGATTATTTATTAAATCAAAAATTGTTTATTCACATACTTAAATTAGTATAAATTAATCATAACCCTGAAAGCTAAAACATAAAATTAGTCAATTACTCATAAGCTAAATAACTCATATTTAATAATAATTAGTCATAAATCTAAGTTACTTATAATTCATGATTTATTGAAATATACAATTACTTATGTAGCATTCATTATTCATGAATTAATTTGACAATGATCTTAAAGTTTATACTAATAAAATCATAAAAGTTTTGCGATAATGATTAAAACAATATTTATTAAATGAGAAATTGTTTAAATCACAAATAATTAATAAATATTTAAATCATAACTATTTATTAAATCAGAACCTGTTTAGTCTATACCTTAATTACTAAAAATTACTAATAAACCTAAGAACTGAAACATATAATTAGCCAATTACTCATAAAACTAAATAACACATAGTTACTTATAATTAATCATAATTATTTATGAATCTAAATTACTCATAATTAACTTAAATTACTCATAATTGTTGACTATAAATTACTCACAATTAACCTAGATTACTCATAATTGTTGACTATAAATTGCATTAAGGTGTGAGGATTATAATGGATTTAAGGAATTTATGTATTCCTTTTTGTACTTAAAGTGAATTTGGTTGCTATGGTCTATTAGCATAAGGTAAATTGGTACATAGATTTATAGGTGCATATCACATGAACATTTTAAACAAATAACTTTTCAACTGTACAATCTAATAGAAAACATTTTATTTTTAAATATTCTTCAATTTCCAATTGAAATTCAATAAACTTTACAATAACATTATTTACATATATAATAAAAAATCATTAGATTTCAAATTCAATGGTGCATTTACTTTTTTCCTAAAATATCTACTCACATAAAAAATAATAGATAATTATCTAAAAGATGTTGAAATTTTGGATAACTAGGAAACTATTTCCAAGGAAACCCATCAAAGAAACCCATATTTTATTATTTAAATTTCCTAATATTTTCTAATTTAACATCCATATACCACATAATCATAATCATATAGATGTTAATGTAGTCCATTACAATGATTAAGTTGTGTTATTAATGCAATATATTACAAGGATTATCTTATGATATAATAATCTATTGTTTTATTAATAAATAAGTAAAATAATTTTAGATTAAATTTAAATACAAATAAATTAATCTATAAGATGTGTGTTTAGAAATTAAATAATATAATTCATTTGATATTTATGGATTCACTATGATTGACTCAACAAAAATTTGTCAAATTCCAACCAAAACTTCCAAAACATCTAGGTTTTAGACAACCTATTAAAAATATTTGTAAATATATAAAATAAATAATAATCCAGTTTTAAGATAAAGATCAACTTATATATCATTTTTTTTTTAAACAATGAAGACATATAGACTTAATTGTTTTAGAAACACATTTTCTTAATGGTTAAGAATATTTAAATTATAATTTTTATGATTAATGTGTGATTAAAAATTATATTATTAAATAAGAAACACTATCTTAATAAATATTAAGAAATTCAAATAATTAAAAACAACTATAAATATGTAAAATTATGTTGGAAAATCTCACAAACTTAAAACAGACAACATTTTTTATTATTCAAATTTCTCAATATTTATTAATTTAACCTCCATTTACCCCGTAATCATAATCAGGTGGATAACAAAATGCAAGTTTCCTGGTAATTGATAATGTCAAATCTTATGTCTGTGTGGTTGCTTGAGTGAGGAAATTTTTTTCGATTCAATAAAAAGGTGTGAGGTATACTTATGAATATTTACATGTGCATTGCTGAATAAGAATGGCATTGATTACTAAACAAATATGGATTTTAAATGTAATTGGTTGTCATTAATATCATAGGAATTTGGATAATGTATACATGTAATATGGATTTTAAATGTAATTGGTTGTTATCAATATTATAGGAATTTGCATAATGTATATATGTTTAGATGGAATGTATTAATTTAAATAATTAAATGTATTTAATATGCCGTTGAGAATTGTTTAAACATTTTTTTAACTTTTTTGAAAGAAAGAGAATTATATAATTATATAAGAGAATAATGAAAAAACTCTTTTCATTATATTACATACATATTATAATATGCTAGAAAAATAAGATATGGATTTTATAAAATTATATTAAATCTCTTAGTGAAACCTTTTTTTTTATTTGTTTCATAAATTATAACTACCAAAAAAACATTGTATAATAAAAATACGTATAAGAATAGATTAATTAAACAACAAAAATCTTTTCAATATTTTAAAATAAACTTTAAATACCTTACTTAATATATGTTTAAATTCATGTGTTGTTAGATTTTCTATTGTTTGGAATTACAAGTAAATTTGAGATTGAGTCAACAAAAAATTGTCAAATTCCAACCAAAAATTTCTAAACATCTAGGTTTTAGACAACCCATTAAAAATATTTATAAATACATAAAATAAAAATAATAATTCAGTTTTCAGATTAAGATCAACTTATATATCATTGTTTTTTTAAAACAATGGAGACATGTAGAATTAATTATTTTAGAAACACATTTTCTTAATGGTTAAGAACATTTAAATTATAATTATTATGATTATTTTATGATTAAAAATTACATTATTAAATAAGAAATACTATCTTAATAAATGTTAAGAAATTCAAACAATGAAAAAAAAAATATAAATATATAAAGTTATGTTCAAAAATCTCACAAACTTAAAACATACTACATTTTTATTATTTAAATTTCCTAATATTTATTAATCTAACCTCAATATACAACATAATCATAATCATGTAGATATTAATGTAGTCCATTACAAGGATTATCTTATGATATTAACAATCTATTGTTTTATTAATAAATAAGTAAAATGATTTTAGATTAATTCTAAATATGAAAAAGATTAATATATAAGAATGTGTTGTTTCAGAAATTTAGTAATATAATTTTAATTTGATATTTTTGGATTCATTATTATTGAGTCAACAAAAATTTGTCAAATTTCAACCAAAAATTATTTAGGTGGTTATTACACCTTAAAGACTACTCCTTATTTAGGTGGTTATTACACCTAATCATAATTGACAATAGTTAATTGTTATTCACATTACATACATAACTAAAACATATAAATAAAATAAATTCACTACTATACAAAACAAGTAGCCATCTCATCTTGAATCTAGAAAAAAAAACCAAGTTGTTCCCCAACTATTTTTTATTAGTTAAAATTTCACTCTTCCACAACCATTAACATTTTTTATCCTTAACACAATGGAAAATTGTTTGGTCCAACATAAACAAAACATGGTGTTTTTTAGGCAATTTTTTGTTACTTTTTTGAATGGTAAATTATGTATGTATGTTACTTTTAATTTTATTCAACATTATATTGTTTCGTTGATATCAAATATGTTTTTTTTTTACTGTTAGGTGATTTCATTGTTTGATCATGGATACAACTATTTGGAGTTGTCTTCCTTTCAAAGTTCTTGAAATTGTCTTCCTGTGGCTCCCTTTATGAGTTGTGATAAAGTTTAGCACTGTTTGTAGGAAATGGAAGAATTTTTTGCAAAACCATTTTTTGTTGTTACGTTGTAAGAATGTTTGTATGAACGAATTTGGATTTCTCATTCCTTTCCTCAATAGTGAAGACAATTGTTTTTTTGCTCAATACCTTAATCAGAATGGACACATGTCTCAATTTCATTTGTGATTCATAGATTCAAGATACAAAGTAGAGTGTATTGTTGGACCAATGGTGGTTTTATCCTTACCAACATAATACTCGCATACACACAACTATTTTACAAAGGAATTAAAAAACATAGGGCCAATACTGATGCATGAGCATCTAACCACCCTTAATCAAAAGTCAATGTCAAAGCTATGGAGGAGGAGACGTGGACAATCATGTAAACTGGGAGCAAATTTATATTAAAAATGAGCTAGTTTGATGGAATTGATAAGTCTTGAGAAGACTTACTTTAATGTAATTATCTGCCATGTATGCATAACGAAAGATTTAGGGATTTTTTGAATGATTTTAGGAGAAGATCATGGATCTGGAATGATGCATGATTCTATAGTTATTTCTATATGTTATGAACCTACATGTTCTGATAGAGAGATCATAGGCAGCGAGTGAGAATACAATGTAATCGCTAGAGGAATTGTGACTAAGGCTCAAATGCCTTAGAATGTAATCTAATTCTATGCATAATATAAGATATATATGTTATGTGGATTTCTGTATGCTTGTGTATAATTTACATATATATTCTTTACTGTGAGTTAAATTCCATGTTACGAGATTGTTGATCGACCATCAATCACTATAAGGATCGATTGCGATCTAGCGTTAAATCGATATATGTGTGTGAGTGTTTAAACAGAGTGTGGCAAAGTTAATTTGGGTGGAAAGGTGAATTCCATCATAAGCAAACAAGCATAGAGGGAGCCGTCAGATCATTTAAATCTACAGATATTAACAGTGGAGGAATAGACTACGGGGGGCAGGAGTGTATGGGTGTCCTGATTGCAATTGAAGGCCCACACTAGATCCCAACCATCGATCTAAATTTCAAATGCTTATGTCGAAGTCAACTACGGGGGTTGAGTGCTTGGTAATCCACGTGCTAGTTGAAGGGCCTCAGACCGTTGGACCACTGCTGATGCTGACCATTGGATTAATATCGCTTCGCATGATTCATGAGTGAATGAACCCTAGCCTCGAGGAATTGTGAAATGTGATGTGCGATACGAGGATCCTGAGTCGACTCGATAGGAATTGAACTAGGGTTTATTTTATTTGGAGTTTGGTTATTGTGCATTTAGGTGGGACCAACGTTCGTTGGCAGATTACGTGCTAAAGCGCTGTTGGGTGATTGGTCGAGTTTTGTTTAAAACCTACCAATGTAATGCTTTTGATTTGTATAGGTGGGCGATAACCCACAAGTTTACATAAGGTGATTATGAAAACCAAGGAAATTGCCTTTAGGCAGTTTTTCCTCCATCAAAGTGGTATCGGAGTAGGGAAAGGTTTTCTGCAAGTAGAAAGAATATTTTGTGTGTAAAAAGGGAAAGTCAACGTGGGAAGTCAATGTGGGACAATTGTTGTTCAATTGCTATTCAATTATAGTTCAGTTGTTGTTCAATTGTTGTTCAAAAGCTATTCAATTGTTGTTTAGTTGATGTTCAATTGATGTTCAATTGTTGTTCAATTGTTGTTCAATTGATGTTCAGTTGTTGTTCAGTTGATGTTCAATTGTTGTTCAATTGTTGTTTAGTTTTTATTCAATTGTTATTCAATGACTGTTCAATTGACATCCTGCGTCATTTTAAACGAAAGCATGAGGTACAGTTATGTGAATATTGGTGAGTTTGTGATATTTATGTTGTTATGCATTCAGGTAATAGCATAAGAAGGTGAGAAAACTTGCAAAAGCCCAGAGCATGGAGTCTTCAAGTGGTTCTAGGAGAAAGAACCAGAGAGATGCCGGAAGCCTAAGCCAAGAGAGAAGCTTGGTGAGGTATCATGTAGCAGAGGAGACTATTACTGTAGAGGTTTTGTTGTAGCTCGCAGAAAGATCATAAGAGAAGCTCCACTGAGGAAGTGGGTAGAATTGCTATGGGATGAAGGAGAAGCATATGACCCAGAGGTCATAACTTTTTATGCCTCAGAAGTTTGATGCACGAGATATGACCACCCTTAATCAAAAGTCAAAGTCAAAGCTTTGGAGGAGGAGACGTGGACAATCATGTAAACCGGGAGAAAATTTCCGTTAAAAATGGGCTAATTTGATAGAATTGATAAGTCTCAAGAAGAATTAATTTAATGTAATTATCTGCCATGTATGCATAACGAAATATTTATGGATTGTTTGAATGATTTTAGGAGAAGCTCATGGATTTGGAATAGTCCATGTTTCTATAGCTATTTCTATATATGATGAACCTATGTGTTCTGATAGAGAGAGCATAGGCAGAGAGTTGGAATACAATGTAATCGCTAGAGAAATTGTGACTAAGGCTGAAATGCCTTAGAATGTAATCTAATTTTGTGTATAATATAAGATATACGTGTTATGTGGATTTTTGTATGCCTGTGTATAATTTACATATATATTCTATACCATGAGTTAAATTCTGTGTTACAAGATTGTTGATCAACCATTGATCACTATAAGGATAGATGGTGATCTAGCATTAAATAGATATATGTGCGTGAGTGTTTAAAGAGAGTGTGGCAGAGTTAATCTGGGTGAAAAGGTGAATTCCATCATAAACAAACAAGCGCAGAAGGAGTCTTCGGATCGTTTAGAGGTACAAATATTAATAGCGGAGGAATAAACCATGCAGGATAGGAGTGTATAGGTGTCCTGATGGCAATTGAAGGTCCGCATTCAATCACAACCGTCGATATAAATTTCAAACGCTTATGTTGAAGTCAACTACGAGAGTTGAGCGTTTGGTAATCTGCGTGCTAGTTGAAGGGCCGCGAACCATTGGATCACTGTTGATGCTGACCCTTGGATTAATATCCCTTCGCATCATTCATGAGTGAATGAGTGCTAGCCTAGAGGAATTTTAAATGCGATGTGCAATACGAGGATCCTGAGCGGACTTGATAGGAATTGAACTGGGGTTTATTTTATTTGGAGTCTGGTTCTTGTGCATTCAGGTGGGACTAGCGTTCATTAGTGAATTATGTGCTAAAGCACTATTGGGTTATTGGTCAGGTTTTGTTTAAAACCTATCAATGTAGCGCTTCCGATTTGTATAAGTGGGCCGTAATCCACAAGTTTGCGTAAGGGGATTATGAAAACTATGGAAATTTCCTTTAGGTATTTTTTCCCGCGTCAAAGTGGTATTAGAGTAGGGAAAGGTTTCTTGCGAGTAGAAAGAAGATTTTGTGTGCAAAAAGGGAAAGTCAATGTGGGACAGTTGCTGTTGAATTTCTATTCAATTGTTGTTCAGTTGTTGTTCAATTGTTGTTCAATTATTGTTGAATTGCTATTCAATAGTTGTTCAATTGTTGTTCAGTTGTTATTCAATTGTTGTTCAATTGTTGTTCAGTTTCTATTCAGTTGTTGTGCAATTGTTGTTCAATTGTTGTTTAGTTGTTGTTCAATTGTTGTTTAATTGAAGAATAATTACTTTTCAATTGATGTCCTGCGTCATTTTAAGCAAAAGGAGGAGGTACAGTTATGTGAAGATCGGTGAGCTTGTGATATTTATGTTTTTATGCATTTAGGTGATAGCATAAGAAGGTGAGAAAACTTAGAGCAGCCTAGAGCATGGAGTGCTCAATTGGTTCTAGAAGAGAGAACAGAGAGATGCTGAAAGACTAAGCCAGGAAAGAAGCTTGGTGACGTATCATGTAGCAAAGGAGATTGTTACTGCAGACATTTTGTTACAACTCACAAAAATATCATCAGAGTAGTTCCACTGAGGAAGTGGGTAAAATTTCTATGGGATGAAGGAGAAGCATATGACCCGGAGGTCATAACTTTTTGTGCCTTGGGAGTTTGATGTAGGAGCATCTGACCACCCTTAATCAAAAGTCAAAGTCAAAGCTATGGAGGAGGAGATGTGGACAATCATGTAAACCGGGAGCAAAGTTCTATTAAAAACGAGCTAATTTGATGGAATTGATAAATCTCGAGAAGACTTAATTTAATGTAATTATCTGCCATGTATGCATAACAAAAGATTTAGGGATTGTTTGAATGGTTTTAGGAGAAGATCATGGATCTGGAATGATCCATGATTATATAATTATTTCTATATATTATGAACCTGCGTGTTCTGATAGAGAGAGCATAGGAAGAGAGTGAGAATATAATGTAATCGCTAGAGGAATTGTGACTAAGGCTGAAATGCCTTAGAATGTAATCTAATTTTGTGTATAATATAAGATATACGTGTTATGTGGATTTTTGTATGCCTGTGTATAATTTACAAATATATATTTTTTATGGTGAGTTTAATTCTGTGTTACGAGATTGTTGATTGACCATCGATCACTATAAGGATTGATGGCGATCTAGCATTACATCGATATTTGTGTGTGAGTGTTTAAACAGAGTGTGGCAAAGTTAATCTTGGTGGAAAGGCGAATTCCATCATAAGAAAACAAGTGCAGAGGGAGCCGTTGGATCATTTACATCTACTGATATTAATAGTAGAGGAATAGACTGTAGGGTACATGAGTGTACACGTGTCCTGATCGTAATTGAAGGCTTGCACTCAATCGCAACCGTCGATCTCAATTTCAAATGCTTATGTCGAAGTCAACCACATGGGTTTAGCATTTGGTAATCTGCGTGCTAGTTGAAGAGCCACAGACCGTTGGATCACTGCAGATGCTGACCATTGGATTAATATTGCATCACATCATTCATGAGTGAATGAACCCTCGCCTGGAGGAATTGCAAAATGTGATGTGCGATACGAGGATCCTAAGAAGACCCAATTGGAATTAAACTTGGGTTTATTTTATTTGGAGTCTATTTCTTGTGCATTCTGGTGGGACCAACATTCGTTGGCAGATTACATGCTAAAGCACCATCAGGTGATTGGTCAGGTTTTGTTTAAAACCTACCAATGTAATGCTTCCGATTTACCCACAAGTTTACGTAAGGTGATTATGAAAACTGGCAAAATTTCCTTTTGGTGGTTTTTCCTGCATCAAATACGAATTGGAGATCGGGGATTCTTTTCATTATTGGAAAATGTAAGAAACAGAAAATATGACTCAGTTGTTTTAAAACATATGTATGACGAAATGCAGTCTAAATTTTATTTTTGTAGTAGTCTTGATAGGGTAGGAAAAGGGCTATTGTTCCATTTGGTGGCACTTCACACCCTAAGAATGTAGTGTTTTATAGAAGTAAATTGTTTTGGTTGTATTTGGACAAGGAGTATGAAGATTATCCTTGGTACAGGTATACAATATACTGGTTTGTGACAAAAAATTAATGGGGTTTTCCATTTGTTCCAATCAATGACATACGGTGTATGTCATTAGCAATATACATGAATCAATTGATATGCCTTGTTAATGATGGCTCCACTTCTGTATGGTCAATTGAAGAATTAGATCACTTCAAGTTTGGTCAACCATGTGTTGAACAAATAATTGACTATTTTGAAGACGATTGGGGTTTCAGATGGAAGTTGTCAGAAGAAATTTCTACAGATATAAATAACAAATGCCTTGGTTATCTTCCATTTCAAATAGTCCATGGTCTGGTTCTTATGTGTAACTGCAGTGAATTTTCTTTCCTCTTATATGACATGATGACTCACATCTATTTTCCAATAGATATTGATAATTCAACTAATGAAAAGATGTCTGCATTTTGGTACCCAACATTGGAGGATTGCAATGATTTGATTGAGTATGGAAATGATTTTTCAATTTCTCTCAAGATGGATTTTGTTGATGAGATTCCACCATTGGATATGGATATGGATTCTTAGGATATTAGTATTCTTATGACTTCCTATAAGTATTTCCATTTTATATACTCTCCATGGTTGTGGAAATATTTCCATTTTTTACTCTATATATACTATGGGTCTTTATTGTAATACTTTAAAATTATGTTTGTATCGATCTTTATGATGTAAAATATTTCATACTATTTCCCCTAAAGTTTTCTTTTTTACATGTAAATGTGTCTCGATGCTATGCATTTCTCTTTGTTTGTATAATTATAATTTCTATTATTTATGTTATATATGTTATTTGTATTGGCTTTTGTCATTTATTCTCAAACAACGTTATATGTTTATGTACATTTTAATATTTGCATTTATATTTTGATAGTATATAGTTCCAAATTTTAGATATACTTCCAATTCATATAATTCTTAAAGTATTGTATCCCAATAGTATGGGTTTCGTTTTGATACTAATATGATACATGGAAATTTAGACTTTTTTGTTTATGCAATTTGGAAGATTTCATTTATGTGTTTTTCCATTTTGAAAAAATTGTTTTTATTTTTAGCCATTTGGGAAAAGCCTTATACATTTTTATAAGTTTATATGTTTGGAAAAAAATAACATATACACTTTTTATGTTGTTTTATGATTCCAAAAAAAAACTTGTTCCTTTTTCATTCTTTTTTGTTCGTTTATATTAGATATTTGTTATGTTCCATGCTTATGATTCCATAATGAATATTTTATTATTCATTGTAGACATGTCATCTAAAGGCACAAGAAAGCATAAAAGAAAACAAAATTTGTCACCACAATCATGTGAGAGATCTAATGAAAGTTGTTGTTTACGGTATCAACAAAATAAGGATACCATAAATGAGCATAGGAGAGCTACATATCGTAGAAACACAAGTGAAGCCACTATTGAAAATGATTTTATAATTCCTCGTAAGTATCGTACTATGGATGATATAATGGAAATAACATTTCCTATTGATAGTTCATTATCAGGATATGCTCCTCGTAACATAATCTTGTTGTTCGATGCTCTCTTGAAAATGTTCATAACATTGGGGAAACATCTTGCAATCGAGAAGAATGACATATCAATAATGTGGATACAACTATCCACCCAAACCCTTCAATGTGTCCAATTCCATGTTTTGATGGCCAAATGTTGCAAAACATCCATGGTGGAGGTAATGATGACATTGTGTGTGATGATTTGGATGATAGTTTACTTGGCCATTTGTTTGATAATTTGGAGCTAGTTGCTTGAAATAATGGATCTTAAAATCCCACTTCTCAAAGTAATGTGGTCCCACAAAGAGAATCAGTCATCCCTTATAACATTTCACGTGGCACAATACAGGTAACACAATGATATTTTGATTTTTGCTGCAATAGTGGTTGTTTTATTACATTCTTGTATTTACAAATTTTTGTTTACTGAACTTATAAGTTTTATTATTCTCCTGGAATAGGATACAACTTTTTTTAATAGAGGTCTAGAAAATAATTCCCAAAGTGTTCCATCTACTAATAAAATAAGTGAAGATGAAGCATGTCATAGCCTTCGTGTGTGTTCTCCTAAATGATCAAATTGCCAGACTAATGTAAATTTTCAATGTTTTTTATTTTCTTTTCATTTTTTAAATTTCTAGTTGGTTGGACATTGAATTTTATGACATATTTTATTTTCTTCGAACTGGACACAACTCATTTCAATAGAGGCATACAAATTAACTTTGTAGATGTCCCATCTACTGATGTTAGAAGTGAAGAGGAATCATCTGACAACATTCATCCACATAGCCAAACAAATGTGAATGTTGAGTGCATTTGATATTTTTCTCATTTTTTCATTTACAGTTGCTAGGAAATTGTATTTTGTAACATTTTATGGAGAAACCATGATTTCATCTTATTAGCTTGGAGAATTGAAATCCAAAACATCAAATTGTAAAACTAATGTAGGTGTTCAATGTATTTGATTTCTTTTCCATTTTTGAATGTTTCTTTGTTGGACACTTAGTTTTATAACATATTTTATTTTTTTGAAATAGGAAACAACACATTGGAATAAAGGCATATAAACTACATCCCAAAATGTTCCATCCACCAATGTTAGAATCCAAGAGAAACCATCTCATAACCCTCATCCACATGAAGGCACAAATGTAAATTTTGAATGCATTTGATTCTTTTTCATTTTTTTTCATTTATAATTAGTTGGAAATTAAATTTAAAAGTCTTTTATGACAAAGAGATCTTTAAATCCTCTCATGTTTGCAAAATTCACACATAAATTTCGAAAGACGTTCTCATAGATCCATTCCATATGCTTCAAATTTGTGAAGGGAATCTCGTGTTCCTGAAGATGAAGTACATGTTAGAAGAAATTTTACGCTTCCAAATGGTTTTCAACATGGTTTTACGAGTAGAGATCATATTCATTTTGATGAAAACATGATTGTTGTGCATAAAATATTTCGAGCAAAGATACATAGCGTGTTAGTTGTCCAAATGTGCCACATTTGCCAAGAATCATATCCCGAAATCGAAGTTGTGAGACATTCTGAAGGACCTATTTGCAAACGATGTAAGAGTGAAAGAGGAGCCCATCATTTTTTGCTGATATAATAACATGGATCCTGGTGAACAACCTCATATTTTAAGAGTTATTACTCAAGTTGAAGAAATGATAATAGCACATGTGAATCCTATTTTTCAAGTGACACATGCTTGAGGTGGGTAATATAAGTATAATGGCCATAGAATTAGCTTTCCTCAAGATATTTCTACAATTGTACAAAGTCTTTCCTGGCATGTTGAAGATATTGACTTTCTAATTATGAGGAGACATGTCTCTTAGTCTAAATATTATGAATTTTATGTTAAAATATCTCAAGTGATGGTTGCATTACTATTCAAAATCCAACATGATCAATATTATCAAGATGTTGTAATTGATTATGATTCAATGAATTATCTGCCTAAAGGATCAAGAGATGTCTCATCTAGGCTTAAATTTGTTGATTGTGATATTGAAGAATCTGAGATCAATGAAACTAATAATGAGGGTTTCCTGCTAAGCATTTTCCCTCTCATCCTTCTTCTTTTATTTCTCACCTACCAAATCAACGAAGAGAAGTGGAAGAAATTAGAGAATTTCTTGATAATGTTGATTCTTCACATGTTCAAGACATGGATTGGCCCAATATTGGAACCTCTCCAGTGAATGAATATACAGAGGGGTTATTAAATATGGCATTCCCAACATTTTTCCACATTGGTGATGTCGATTGGTTGCAACCACGTATTTGTAGTGTTGAACTTCATGAGTATGCATTGCATCTTCTTAGGTACTATGATAAGATATTTGGAAGCCATCCTTGCTTTTGATATTACCTATTGAACATGATAATGCGGCATCAAAGCCAAGCAACTGCTATAGTTTTTGCAAAGAAACATTTACATGATAACTCACCTACAGCAATTGAAGAGTTGAATTACCAACTTTCTAATTTACTAGATAATAAGTTGGCTAAGCATCTTACGCGGTTTGGTTCTTCTCTGAGAGGTAAAAGGGAATACTAGACTAAGTGTCGTGCTGAATTGACTGACATGATTACTCAATTAGGATGTCCATCTTTATTTCTTTGAGTGCAGCTGACATAAAGTGGCCAGATTTGCATACCTCATGACCATAAATTCACATTCTCATTCTTTAAATGAGCATCGTATGAAAATTGAGAATTTTATCCAGTACCCTAATATTGTTGTGACATTTATGCACCATAGATTTAGTATTTTTCGAGAGGAAGTTATCCAAAATATCTTAAAGCTAAAGACTTCTCCTACAAGTTTGTGTTGTTGAATTTGTTTTCTATACTTTGTCAACTTTTATTATGATTCTATTTATATTGTTTGTAGTAAATATATCTTCATTTTTTCCAGATATGAGTGGAAACATAGGGGTTCAACACATATCTATGGTTTCCTATGGTTAGAAGGCACTCCTGACATGGAAATACTTGATTGGCCAAATGGTTCTGATGTACAACTTTCAAATATATTGTTCGAAAAATATGTAACTACATGGAACCCACTTGATATACATCTTCACAACATAATGGTTCCACGAAGCCTCAATGATGACCCTTACCTATTGAATACTCATCAGATTTTCTCTTCTAATCCTCATAATTATTACGAAGAGTTGTTAAACCATATCAAAAGGCACACAAAGTGTATTGTATATTCTTATTTGCACAAAAAGGGAACTATTCTAACATGTCGGTACAATGCCCCATGGGATCTTTGTGATGAATCAATATTGTTCACAAATGATCAAGGAAGAAAAATATATGAGCCAGTAAGAAATGATGACAGGCTTAATGTACATAAAATTGACCTTCTAACAATGTGGCATGCCAATGTTAATTGCGAGCCAGTGCTTTCTCACTATGTTTTCTTGAAATATATTGCTAAGTATGCATCAAAAGAAGAAAAAAGGTTTGGAAGTCATCATCATATGCTAATTAGAATTTCAAATTCTATTAGCTCTGAAGGATCATGCCTTATGTGCATATACAAGGTTTCTTGCAGAAATGATTGTTGACCATGACATTGGAGCGTAGGAAACATGCCATATGTTGCCTAAGCTACCTCTTGTTGTTTGTAGTCGAGAATTTGTTTCCTTAAATGTTGGAAGAAAGGTTTTTAGGAACATCTCAAGGGATGGCTTGCAATGCGCAGCTAAGAATAATTTTGTTCAACATTACCAGAAGAGAACTTTTTTCCTTGAACATCTATTTTTGATAGACACAACAAGATCTTGGACATTTGATAGCAAGCGTAAATAAGATCCATGGAATCCTAGAGATGTTCATGCTATTGTTCAAGTTTTGCCACGATTTTATTATATTCATGGTGAGGCTTCAAAGGAATTTGAAACCTTTTGTTGGACATAATTTCTCTTGTACAAGCCATTTCATGACATTCCTATAGAAATTGGCCTTTCAGCTGAAATTATTATTGAAAATTGGAGGAATTTTTGATATCGAGCATGGCATGTTGATAGAAATCCATCAATTGTAGACAATATTTAAGATGAAGAAGATGGTGATTTCTCTAACCACGAAATGAAAATTGAAGATGATTTTCAAGAATGGTAGATTTTCTCTCACTTGGTTGCACCAAATGATGTGAATGTTTCTGATCTTCACACCCTTGGCTGAAGGGAGTTGGATATATCCTTTGACTGGGAAACTACAACTATTTCTGATGATGTTGCAGAATAATCTATTAATTTTATAAGGAATACAAAATAAAGGGGTGATATTGTTGGCCTTTCAAATAGAACATTTACATCTCCAGATTCTTTGTCGGAAAAACAATGACTTGCTTTTGAAATTGTTTTAAGGCACTTTGCTAAATATGAGATTCGTGAAGCTCTTCTTATGATTATTGAGGGAACTAAGGGCACTGGGAAGTCTTTCCTTATCCATTGTATTTTTGAAGCTCTTTCTAATTCGTCAAGTAATGGAAGAAGCCCTCTGATTCTTCTTTCCCCAACAGGAATAGCTTCTTTTAATATGCGTGTAAAAATAATAAACTTAGCTCTAAAAATTCCAATTAAAGATATGCAACCACTACAGGGGAAATCACTTCCAGTATTCCATGAAGAAATGTGACATGTTAGATATATATTGATTGATGAAATGAGATTTCTAGGATCAATGTTGTTTATGAAAATAGATGCTCGATTACGAGAAGCATTTCCAGAGAAAAAGAATTGTCCTTCTGGTGGCAGATCCATCATCCTTGTGGGTGACCTTGGCCAACTACCTCCTGTGAGAGATAATCCCTTGTATGCAGGTAATACAACAGGGAAAGTCTTGTGGAACAAATTCAACATTGTTGTCACTCTTGACAAAATCTTTCGCCAACAAGGGGATAATGAGAAACAATCTTGTTTTCATAGAGTCCTCAATAACGTAAGGAATGTAGAACATGTTCTTGAAGATTGGGAGTTTCTTATGTCACGGGATGATATGAGGTTGAATCCTAGAGAAAGAGATTTATTTAATGCAGCAGTTCACATGTTTCCAACAAATAATTTGGTCTCCTCCCATAATAGGCATATGTTAAATCATTTAATTATCCAATTGCACGATGTGTTGCCGAGCATTCAAGGTGTTCAAAAATCATTGGTGTTGATGATGATCAATTGGACCGTGAAGTTTTGTTGTGTCATGGTTGGCGTGTTATGTTGACATGTAATTTATGGGTTGAAGCTGGGTTCGTGAATGGTGCACTTGGTTATGTTAAGGATATATTTTATACACCTACCTCTAAGCACCTCAACTTCCAATGTTCACAACTGTTGTTTTGGATAAGTATGTTGGTGTTTAATTTGATGCAAGGAATCCAAACATTTTCCCTATCACACCAGTGACAAGAGGAAATCGAAAACAAATTCCTTTGAAGATGGCATGGGCTCTTACAATCCACAAGTCACAGGGATTGACTTTAGAATGAGCATCAGTCGATATCGGGACTAAAGAGCAGCAATGCCTTACCTTCACATCCATATCAAGAGTGAAATCAATAGATGGTTTACGCATTGCACCACCTTTTTCTTTTCAATGTTATGCCAAGATGAAAGATATCACATATGTTACAATTAGGAAAAAATATGAGGAGTGATTAAAGTTTATATTGCTATGACATACATCTAAGAACATTGTGACCTTATTTATAGTATGTTTTTTGAATTGACTTTATTGTCCTCTTGATTTACTTTTAATATAATAATCATTTTCATATATTTATGATATTAATAAATTCATCATATTCATAGTAATATTTGAGAAAGTTGTTTACATCATTTTCCATGGTTTTCAATTTACTTATCTTTTTTTAAGTGCCTAGTGTTCTTTTCTTTGCAATAGACCATTCACGCATAAACAATGAGTTATATGAACCAATCATTCAAAATCACTTTTATAACTTATTCATATTTATATTAATATTGCGGATTCATATTACATCATGAAATGCAAAAATGGAGGTTTTCAATATTGGCCACGTTTTTATTTTATTTCCACTGTTTTTTCTATTATATTGTGAAATGAGGCTTATATTTGTAGAAATTTTTATATGATTTGGTTCATGTAACACTAGATTGCTTTTTTCATGTAACATTATAACATAAAGTATTTTAACATAAATACAAATGGGGTGTTATGTTATATATATATACATATATTTATTTATTTATTTATTTATGCATGTCTTTATTGATTTTGTTACTTTTTTTTTGCCTTTCAAATGCAAATATGGACAATAATGATGTCATCTATTATTCCACAACAATACACAATATTGTTGGAGCTATAATTTTTCTTTCCTATCTTCGGAACACGTTTGATAGAAAACATGGGTTTCGTCCTGCTATTATTGATGATCATATTTGTGAGCTAGATCAAACAAAAACACATGTAAAATACTTGTTGCATGTGCACCCGAGGGAGTCTGGGAGGAGAACAAGAAGGAATTGGTTGGAAAGCGTTAAGTATCAGGATCATTATCCTATTGATTTGAATTGTGTTGCTTTTGTCATCAGTCTGGTTGTGTTTTGGAAGAGGCCGTTCCATAGATGACTTTTGATGGAGCGTTTCAAGTTCAATTTTGTAGTGGAAATATTTGATGTAAAGAAAACAAAAAATATATGTTAAGACTCAATGTTATTTCTGTGGTTGCAACGTTGGTGAAATTGATTTTTTCTCGTTCTTGTTTTTATGTACAAAATTGTATATCTCTAGTCTTAAAATGTCTTGTCATGTTGTTCTTCTTTAAATCCAATGTGTCTAATTTAGAAGTGTTTCTTCATATATGTTACTTTGCTCCAATGGAAGTGCTACTATGTTCTCATTTCCCTTGCATTTGCGATTGTTGTGATCTTTTGTGTGGATCCCTTCACTTTGTTCACGTCTTTCATAAATGAAAATATTGTTTACATTTATAATATTATTGTTTGGATTTCATGTTCTAGGTGTTTATATCAATATTCTTGAGATTTATACTATTAATACATTCATGTATTGATATCAATGTATTCATGGCTTAAAATTTATTTATTGTTTATAATGTAGTGACATAATTGTGTTATTATTAATGTGATGATGATTTATCATATTTTAATGCTTTATGGATTGCAATGTGGTTCTTATTTTGGTTTTGGTTTATGTTCCTTATTTTATTTTTGTGTTATAGCATTATTTATGTTTACAATATTGATGCCATGGATTTATGGCTTAGGTTCGGTTTACTCTTTCCTTGGGTTTATAATATTAAATTATTAGGTTTATTTGTTCTTTAAGTTCGTAATATTAATAATTCCTTCGGTTTATCATTTATTCCCTTTGGTTTATTAATCCCCAATATTAAGGTTTAAATAATAGTCCAAAGGTTTAATATTAATCCCTTACGTTTACAATGTTTATCCCTTCAATTTATTAATGTGTTGTTTTCATAGCATTAACAATCCATATGGTTGATTGATCTCTTAGGTTTATAATATTCATAGTCACGTGGGTTGATCAATCCGTTGGGTTTAAAATATTAATTCCTATGTTTTATTAATCCCTTTTGTTTTTAATATTGATCCCTTTCCATTTTTGATCCCTTGGGTTTCTAATATTTTTCACTTGGGTTTATTAATTCCTTAGGTTTATAATATCAAATTCTTGGGTTTCTTCATTCTTCAAATTTTTAATATTAATAAATCCTTTGGTTTATCATTTAATCCCTTGGTTTTATTAATCCTGTGACCTTAAAAACTTAATTACTGGGGTTTATTAATCATTTTGGATTTTAATATTAGCTCATTGGGTTTATTGATTCTTTGGATATATTGATCCCTTGCATTTATTAATCATTTCTGTTTATAATATTAATGCCTTGTGTTTGTAATATTAATAATCTTTTGGTTTTATAAAACCCCAATATTAAGGGTTAAATATTTGTCCAACTATATATGATTATGTCAATATCACAATAGATTAATCTAATATGGAAATCAACCATGGTGAACCATGCTTATTTTAGGGTTTACAATAGTCATGTTAGGGTTTATATGCATTGAGTTTATAATTTTTATCCCTTAGGTTTATTATTTCCTTAGGTTTATAATATCAATCCTTTTGGTTTATTGATCTAAGGGTTCATATTCCTAGGGTTTAATATTATTCAACAATGGTATAAAATAAACAACCATGTTCGACCATGATCAACCATTATCCAACATCAATCGCTTGGGTTTATTATTCTCCATTCAATGATGGTTTATTATGACGTCAACCATGGTCAAGCATGCTCCAACATGGAATTGTGATAAGGATTGTCTCAATATGAAAAGCAATAATGGTGAGCCATGTTTATTTTTGTGTTTATAATATTTGTCTTAAGGTTTATATACATTTGGTTTATAATATTAGTGCCTTGCATTTAATATTATTCCCTTGGGTTTAATATTAGCCCCTTAGGTTTATTATTCATTTTGGTTTATAATATCAATCCATTGGGTTTATTATTCCCTTGGGTCTATATTATTATTCCCTTTTGTTTAACAGTATTCTCTTAGGTTCATAATCCCTTGGGGTTTTAGTATTAATCCATTGGGTTTATTGTTCCTTTGTGGTTATAATATCAATTGCTTGGGTTTATTATTCTCAAGTCAGGCATGGTTTATTATGATGTCGACCATGGTCCAACATGGAATTGTGATAAGGTCTCAATATGAAAATAAACGACAATCGATAATGTTTATTATAGTGTTTATAATATTTATATTAGGGTTTATATATCTTTGGTTTACAATATTAGTCCCTTAGGTTTCATATTATTCCCTTGGGTTCATAATCCCTTGGGGTTTTAGTATTCATCCCTTCATTTTATTATTCCTTTGGGTTTCTAATATTAATCCTTTGGGTTTATTATTCCCTTAGGTTTATAATATCGATAATGGTCAACCATTAGCAATCACAGACAACCATGGTCAGCCATGGTTGAGTTTCACTTTGGGACAAGGATTGTCTCACCATGAAAATAGATCATGTTTATTTTAGTCTTTGTAATATTCATATTTGGGTTTACAAATGTTGGATTTATAGTATTACTCCCTTGGTTTTAATATTATTCCCTTGGTTTCATAATCCCTTTGGGTTTTAGTATTAATCCCTTGGGTTTATTATTCCCCTAGGTTTATAATATCAATCATGGTCAACCATGGTTGAATGTCACATTTTGACAAACATTGTCTCACCATGAAAATAAATCATGTTTAGTTTAGTCTTTGTAATATTTATATTTGGGTTTACGAAGGTTGGGTTTATAATATTAGTCCCTTGGGTTCATATTCCTCGGATATAATATTATTCATATGGTTTATAGTATTAGTACCTTCAGGTCAATATAAATCTCTTGGGCTTATGGTTCAATATGAATCCCTTGGGTTAAATATAAATCTCTTGGGGTTTAGTATTTGGGTTTATATTATTGGGTTTAATATTAGGGTTTATAACAGTGGGCTTAATAACAAGGTTTAAAGTAATGGGTGTTGGCATTATGATACATATTTGGCTCTATGACACAGGTGTTGTCCTTGATGGCAACTCACATAGATGATAGATCACAGTTCAAGCTCAGAGAATGAAGAAAGAGAGGTATACGCAGGTTCCCCATTGACCAAGTCACGTGTACATGCAGGTTCATAGAACAAAAGGTGCGTATAACATACACACACACTTTCATGGAAGGAAAGGTGCATACATGTTGGAAAACTTAGTTTTTGTCCGTGGTATTTGGTCCATGGTATTTTGATCCATGGTATTGGTCCAAGGTATCTTGTCTGAAGTGTTGACCCCACGTATTTGGTCCAGGGTATTGATTCTAAGTGGTTCTGGACCATGGTATTGAGTAAGGCCTAAGACTATAAAAGGAAGAGAAGATCATTAGGCAAAGTCACTCATGAATTGAATATCTAATGAAGAGCAAGATCAAGAATACGGGTTATTGGGTTATGGAGAACAACTGGATCTGAATCAAGGATGAACCTAAGCGCTTGATGAAGGATAAGTTCTATTGATGGGTCAAGATCTTAAGGCTTGAAGAGAAGTATCTTTGTGTTGTTTTGATCTTTTATCTGAATAACTGGCACATGTTGTAATCTGTAAATATGACGATCTTGGTATAACTGATGTCTAAATTGTTGTAAAGTTTAAATCATCATTTACAGATCCGTACGCAAGTTCACTTTAGCAGAGGCGCATATACATGCTAGTTCTGCATAAAAAACAACGTATACGTAGGTTCGCCTTGCGAAAACGGTGTATGTACGCAGGTTCGACACATTGAAGTAGTGTATACCTAATAAAATATGCTATAGCTACATCCGTTTATTGTTGTGGTGTTCTGGGTTCTAGCTTGGGTTCTGGTTATCGTTATTGTATTATGGTTAAAATGTTTTGAGAAGTGATTGATTGATTCAGTTTTGGTTGGTGCAAAGGATATTGATTGATGTAGATATATTTGATGGACCTAGTCTGAAAATTTATGAAACATGGTCCCTAAAGGAAAAGAGAAGGTTA
The DNA here is from genome assembly GCA_000404065.3 of Pinus taeda. Taxonomy (NCBI): domain Eukaryota; kingdom Viridiplantae; phylum Streptophyta; class Pinopsida; order Pinales; family Pinaceae; genus Pinus; species Pinus taeda. The sequence continues at coordinate 235,340 of APFE030689080.1, forward strand.
TAGCCTTCTGTAGGCTCGCACCTATGTACTAGTAAAGACATTAGCTAGTATAAGAGCTAGGGGGTTGTAGCTCCCTTCCAGGAGAAGCTGGAGAATAAAAGAAAATTGTAGCCTTCTACAGGTAGAAGCCTATGTACTGGTATAAGACTGCACCAGTACAAAAATTGTAAAAGGAAATTTCTTATTAAAAGAAGATAGAGACGATTGCAGTAGGTGGTTTTCACCCACATTGGGCTTCCACCTTATATCTTGTGTTCATGTGTGTGATTGTCTGTTCTATTTTTACTGCACCTGATTACTGTTTATATCGTTCTGTGTATAGATTTAAGTTCAACATATGATGAGTTAACTAAGTTATAAGTTTGAAGGGTATATGCTAGTTGCCTTAAATACAGTTGCGTATACACGCAAGTTTCATTAAATGAAGTAGCGTATATAAATATGTAATTAAATATTATTGACTTGCTAATATTGATTCACCCCCCCCCCCCCTTTTAGTATTATTTCCAACAATTGGTATTAGAGCAGGTCCTTCAGAAGAAGCTTGATCGCTTGAAGGAAGATCTATCATCATGAGTAACTACGAAAGAGAGGGATCCATTAGGCCACCAATCTTTGATGGGAGAAACTTCGTTTATTGGAAGGTAAGAACCATAGCCTATAATCAATCTGTTGGAGCAGATGTCCGGGAAATCATGGAAGGAGGATATACATTTCCATCAACAATTCCTACAATTACAACAAGTAAAAAGCAATATGAAACCAATGCCAAGGCTATCAATACATTATTGGGGATTCTGTCACAATCAGAATTTGTCAAGGTTATGCAGCGCAAAACCGCCAAAGAAATATGGGACAAGATCGTTCTAAGCTATGAAGGAGACAATCAGGTAAAACGTGCAAAACTGCAATCTATCAGAATTCAATATGAAACTCCTAAAATGCACAATGATGAAAGTATAGCTAATTACTTCTTATGTATAGATGATATTGTTAATTGCATGAAGAACATGGTTGAAGAGGTAAAAGAAGTTACTTTAGTTGAAAAGGTTTTGAGATCCTTGTCTACTAGGTTTGAATCAAAAGTTTTTGCCATAGAAGAAAAGCAGGATCTTAAGAGTATCACTATGACATAGCTACATAGAACCTTAACTACTTTCGAAATGAGAAAAGGAGGTCCATCAGACATGAGAGAATCCACATTCAAAGCTTCAGGAAGAGAAGAACTCAATGAATCAGGACATATTTCAGAAGAAGATGAAGAAGCAAACTTTGTCAAGAACCTTCAATGGGGTTTTGGAAGATTCAGAGGTAAACTACCTTTCAAATTTTTTGCTTTTGGAAGAGTCAGTCACTATGCTACCAAATGTCCTCATAAATATAAGCTTGATAAAGGTAAGGAATCAGAAAAATGGAATAGAAAACAAAGTGTAAGTAAGAATAGCTAATATATGCATGAAGATAGCGATGGTTTATCAAATAGTGATGAAGATAATAATGACTATAGACTTTTGATGGCTTTTGAAGATGATGATTTATTGCATTATTTATATGAAGATAATCTTTATGAAGAAATCTCTAAACTCAAAATTTGTTTAGAAGAAAAGAATATGATTATAGATACTCTGACATTCCAACTTGGTGAAAGCGAAAAACACAATGAAAAACTAGAATGTGAAATTGTGGGTCTAAGGAAAGATATTGAGAAAACAAAAGCTCTCAATCTTAGATTTTCTAAAGGATCAGAAACTTTAGATGAAATTGTCAAAGTGCAGCATTCTCCTCTGATAGATACAGGTCTTGGATATACTGAAGAAGCATCTCAAGCACAAAAGTCGTCAACCTCCACTAAGAGCTATCAGCAAAGAGCAGTGAACAGTTTGACAATCATCAGCAAAGGCATAAAATAGTTGACCAAGTAAATCGAGTTCAATCTACTTTAAGGATGAACAAAATTTACAACCAACCTCAGGTAAATCACACTCAATTTAGCTCAAGAATGAATGTCAATGGAAACTACAATCATCAGGTCAGTAGATTCGATAATCGCAGGAACTTCTTTAATGGCCAACGTTTTTCATGTCATAACTTTGGACACAAAGATGCTCAATGTGTTGCCTAGAAGACCATCATGACTAGAGAAGCACGAAATCAAAGGAATGTGACAGGGATCATGAAAAGGACCTACAATACCTCTTCGCTTCTTGAAAATGAAACAAAATGCTCTATCCGTAACTACTTCGGTCATGAAGATTCTGAATGTAGGAGCAAATTTCAGGAAACATCTTAGAAGGAAAAAACTTCATTGAACCCCAAAATATGGAGAAAGAAAGAACCACAAACAGAAAGATGTGGTATAGCCTTATATACATAAGGACAAAAAAATCAGTGGTACATCGACAGTGGATGCTCGAAACACATGACATGTGATAAAGAAAAACTTCAGTCATACAATGCCTTAGAAAAGGAAAATAAGGTCTCATTTGGAAATGACACTCCTGTTGTCATAAAAGGTAAAGGATCTATTCTCTTAAAAGAAAAGGATAAAGCTAGGAATGTTATGTATGTTGATGGTCTAAAGCATAACCTATTGAGTGTCAGTCAAATGTGTGATCAAGGAAAGGAAGTAGTATTTTCATCAAATGGATGTGTTGTTCATGAGCTTTATATAGGAGAAATTGTGATCGAAGGCATAAGAACTCCAAACAACTTATACATACTCAAGGGAGGACAATAATAATGCCATCTAAGAAAAATTGATAAACACTGGATATGGCACAGAAGATTGGGACATCTAAGCTTCCCACAAATAAGGAAAGTATGGAAATTCCAGGCCGTTCGTGATCTTCCTAATATCAGCATTCCAGAAATACAATATGCAAATCATGTCAATTTGGTAAGCAAACCAGAGCACTTTTCCCTGAGAAGGAAGGATCAACTAGTAAGCCTCTTGAACTTGTTCATATTGATTTATGTGGTCCATCAAGGAAAAAGTCACCTCGTGTAGAAGAATACTTTATATTGTTCATTGATTATTTTTCCAGAATGTGTTGGATAGGACTTTTAAATCATAAAGATGAAGCATTTGAAAAGTTCAAAGCTTTCAAAGCTTTGGCTGAAAATTAATTAGATCACAAAATCAAATGCCTCATATCTGTTCGAGGAGGGGAATTTACCTCAGATAAATTATTCGACTTTTGTGAAGAACATGGAATAAAAAGAGAATTCTCCACCGCAAGGACTCCTTAGCAAAATGGAGTGGTAGAAAGGATGAACAGAACTATTCAACAAATGGCTCATGCCATGCTAGATGAGTCTAGAGCTCCTATAACCTTCTGGGGTGAATTTGCATTTGCTTCCATCGCTATCCTCAACAAAGCAAACGTTCATGTCAACAACACTCAAACTCCACATGAACTTTGGTATGGTAAGGCTCCTACTATAAAATACTTCAAATCTTTTGGAAGCAAATATTACATCAAAAGGACTGATGAAAAACTTGGCAAGTTTGAAACTAGAGTAGATGAAGGGATTCTCCTTGGTTACTCTTCCTGAAGTAAAGGATATAAGTGTTATAATAAAAGACTTGGGTAAATCACTAAAAGTATTGATGTTGTGGTTGATGAACCAGGAAAAAATCCAAAGCAAGTAAAAACCAAAGAGTGTGAAGAGGATGAGGATTATCCCTCCACTTCAAATCAGATTAATTCTGAAGAAGAAGAAACCAACAAAGCACTAGAAGAATAGATAATGGTAGAAGAAAAGACTCCATCCATGTATGTTCAGAAAATCATCTAGAGACTCAAATTTTGGGGCAGAAAGAGGCAGGTGTGTAGAGGAGAAGAACTATTACAGAAGCTCCAAGTTATGTAGCATTACTTTCCTCCACGAGACCTAAAAATGTAAATGAAGCATGCAAATATGAATGTTGGGTCAAGGCCATGAATGAAGAGCTTGAAAAAATTCAAAAGAATAATACTTGGGAGTTAGTTCCTAGACCTAATGATAAAAATATCATAGGAACCAAATGGATGTTTAAAAACAAACTCAATGAAAATGGTGAACTTATCAGAATTAAGGCCAGACTTGTTTGCAAAGGATATGCTCAATAAGAAGGTATACATTTTGAAGAAACTTTTGCACCTATTGCTAGACTTGAAGCCATAAGAATGTTCGTTACTCTTTCTAGCTTTCAGAAATTCAAATTATACCAAATGGATGTAAAATTTGCATTTCTTAATGGAGACTTAGAAGAAGAAGTATATATTGAGCAACCAAATGGATTCATCCTTGGAAATGATCCAAAAATTGTATGCCGACTCAGAAAGGCTCTCTATGGTCTAAAACAAGCTCCAAGGGCTTGGTATTACCATCTTGACAAATGCCTCCATCAACAAGTTTCTTCAAAAGGATTAGCTGATAGCAATCTATATACAAAGATTGATCATGATAAATTGATAATACTTGTAGTACATGTTGATGATATCATTTTTGGTAGCAATGAAGAAGCCATGAGTCAAAAATTTTCTTTGGTAATCGTTGATGCCTTGAAAATCGCTGCATCAACATTGGGAAAATCCACCCGATCTGGACCTTAAAGGCAGCTCCTTTTCCTTTTGGTGTGGTGGCTCCAACTGGATATAATGGGACTAGTTTCCCAATGGTTGATAAATAAGATGGATAAGTGGTTGATTTTCTATTTAGATGATAATGGATGGATGATTTATTCTATAAAGCAATAATAAACAACTTAATCTATCCCGAGAAATTTTGAATTTAGTGTAACTTTTGATGACACGCATATAGATGACTCTATTGATAAAAAAAGACAATCATTCATATGGTAATTACTATGTTCAAGTAGTTGAACAAAGTAATCATTAAAACATTATTACACTACTTTTCACATATCAATGACATAAACATGATTGAAAGAATAACACTCATTAAACATTCAATAGTGGTAAGTATGAGGAATGTTATTAAAACACATATATATAGCCAATGATAGCAAGATTAAATAAATGCTGATTCATATAAAAGAGTGGAACAAAGGCATTGATAATAGTACCATATGTAATTCAGATCCTTCCCGATATAAATCGCATTCAAATTCCTTCTTCTAACTTTGAACACTTCCACAAAAAGAAATAGTGCATATCTCATCAAAGCATTCTTCATTACAATTCAGAGTATAGGCTCAGTCTTCATAAAAAAATATATCGGAAGCACAATAGTGTGACTTCTAGATCCAAGTTTATACAAAATTTAGGACCCTTTCTAAATACATGAAAGGGTCTATAAATACTATCTAAGCTAACTAATTATAAAAAAAAAATGCTATTAGGTGGTATAACCAAATCATGAAGATCTCCTTGAAATAGGTCTATTTGCAGTCGGTAGCATGACTCACTGTTTCGGCCGATTGTTCTTTGGCTTGAGCTGGCAGATAGCAAGCATTGGTTGCAATTCTGGAGGGTGTCTCAGACGAGAATGCAGTTGAGCTGAATACGTAGCATTATGAATTTTGGGAATCATGTAACCGATTGCGTCGGTTAAACATTTGAGTGCTGCTCTTTGACTGTATGGTTTAACTAGGAAGAACCAAAAGGTGTCCCAGGTTAAACTTGGGATGCCTCTGATTAATCGCTCCCTCTTTTCCAATTCCTAATTGAATGCTTGTTCCAATGCTTCGACTGATGGTAATTTACCTGGAGTGCACTGTGAAATCAAATTAGACAAATAAAGAGTATCATTGATTAACTTAATTAAATTACTGGTTGCTGATATGCATTTTGAAGTTTCCCTTTCCGCTTTCATCAATTGCGACTTCCATTCTAGGAAAAAAATCTCCTTGTGTTATCCAGAATTTTAGGTGGATTTACAGCTTTCCCTTCATGGGTTTCTTGCCAAGCAAGAAATTTGGTTAAAGTCTCATCGGCTTGTTCCAAATTCTTCCTGGCGTCCATTGATTTGTCAATCATTGATTAAGCAATCTCACAGAGGGGCTCGGCAAGGGAAATATTATGACATAGTAAATTTAGCTGCTTAACCAAAGCTTTATTGATCAGGAGAACCTCATACCTAAATTCCTTTGGTTGAGGAAAAGTCTTGAACTTCTCTATCTGTTGTGATAATTGAGCAATTTGCTTATATTTTGTTTTACTCATCTCTTCATTCATTGTCTTTAGCTTGGCCAATACTGTAGATAATTCCTTTTGTTTCTGCACTGTGCTTTGGTCTATCCTCTATTTTTCCTTGAGCAATTGTTCATTTAATTGGTTGTTTACCTACTGCTATGTTGCTAACTGCTGTTCTAATTGTTCTATTCTTTGTTGTCTTTCAGATACCTGTGTCTGCAATAAAACAATTGTTTGGTATTTTTCCTTGAGTAAATTTCTTACTTCTGACACTTTATCCATAGTAGCTGCCGAGTAGGCTCCGACATACTGAGAAAGTTTTGTGAGGTCTTCGGAAGGATTCAATTCTTCTTTCCTTACCACATTAGCCATCTCTGTCTATGCAAGAACAAGGGAAGATTCATCAAGCCTTCTCTTTTTCCTCTGTCTTTTTACTATAGCCCTATGTTTAGGACAATAAAAGACATCTAATGGTGGTATTTATTTTATTTGCAAAACAATTTCAGCTGATGGATCCTTAGAAATTATCTCTACATCTTTGCTAATGGGTAGGCCACTGTTTCCTTCAATTGGAACTGTACTTGTTGTTGTCTTGTGACCAATTGTCACTTCAAGTGTGCTAAAACCCTGTGAATTCTCAGGATTTCTTATAATGGAATCGAATTGTTTCCATTGTTTAAGGAGCTTGGGATCGATTTGAGTATATATATCCATGTGTTTACTGTCTTTTTCCTGTTCTTTCTACTGTTTTGGCTCTTTTCCTTTCTCGGGGGTTTTTTCCACAGCACAAGGTTTATTACCAGTTTGTTGTTCAGGCTCACTTGACTGGATTGCTGGAGTGGTGGCTAATAAGTCCAGAGGCAAAGTTTGCAACCTCTCTTCTCTAAGTCTATTAAACACCTCCAGCCCTTCATCTTTATACCTGATCTTGGCCAATGTTTTTACCTGAAATACTAATTCTGCTGAGGAAAATTGGTCATCAAATTCATTATTTTCGTGATCTAACCTTGTAAGTTTGGCTTGTTCAAGAACATTATAGGTAACTTTTCTAAGATCATATTGTCTATTGGGGATGGTTGCAAGATTCAGTATTTGTATTTTTTCTGCCTCCTTTTCTGCATGTTTATAATCATGGAGAGTGTAAACATCGCATCTCAAAGGAAATGTAGGCCAAACCTATTTCTTAGAGTTTGTAAGGGTTTTGGATGTCCCTTCTGTTGTTATTTGGCAGGCCAATTCCCGAGCTAACAGCTTATCGGGCACATACAGAGGAAGGGCATGGGGCCTTCTAAGGCTACCAAAAAGCCTTATACAAGTGAACTTGTCTTCTCCGAACAAATTACCAATTGTAGTCAAGTCTATATTTGCTTCCTCAGAAATCCTCGGGGTAGGCTTATCAAAAATAGCATAACAAACAGGGAACATAAAACCATTGCAAATTCTGTACAAATGATCTTTGTAGTGGGATTTCCATAACATTTGATGATAAATATGGATTGGCTTTGGTTCTTGGGGAGTCCATCTCTATCCAAGTACTGGATATTCAGAGTTAAAACAGAGAGTATCCATAATATAAGAACTATAATAAAAAGGGGGAATGGTCTTGGTAGTTTTGCGTGAATTTGATCTAAATTCAAGAATTACTATGGCCAATTTGTCGAACAAAATGTTTACCCAATCCATCACATAACTATTAACTGCTACTTCCATTAAAGGGACCATTTCAATGGTGAATTTGGTAGAATCATGTATCCCCCACATTCTACACATCATAGCCCCAGCATAATAGTAAGGAGAAGCCAATGAGTCCATCGAGTACTTACCTGATGATTCGTGTTTTTACTTCTCAAGGTTATGTCTCCACTGCTTAATCAGGGTCGATTCTGTCTCATTTTCATTTGCAAATTTCTCAAGGAATGATTTTTTGTACCTCTTTTCAGGTTCAGGCAAGTGGTACATTTTCCTCAGATCATCTGACTGAAATGATCCGAAAATCCTTCCGTCAATTGTGCAAAATGTTCTGTTTGAAACTGGAATTTCTTCTACCACTCATCTTACTACACCAGTGTATGGAAGAATATTTTCTCGTGCTACTATTCTATGCAAATATGAACAAGATAAATCTCTGAGGGATGCTTCTGATTTGTTAGTTGAGTTAGCTGTGGCATTTTCTGATATCTCCTCAGGCTCCTCTGCTTCAATTAAATTGTAAATGCTTTCCCAACTGGTATTTCCAAGGCCGAGGTATGTAGTGTCTGAGATTAACCCTTTTTTGCTTGGCCCTAGATCCTTGGCTGGCTGTACTACTGTTGTAGGAGCCGCGACTGCAGATTTCTTTGATTTCTTCCCCATTTGTGTGAAATTTCGTATTTGAGCAGAGTTTTGCACAAGTGATGAGAAAAATGTGATACAGAGAAATGCTTTTATAGACCAATATGAAAGAATTACGTCGATCAGTGGGTGATAATGTATTAAAGTGAAATTGTCGCAGATAAAATCTACAAAAAAATCTTCCCTTAACTGCTTCATTGATTAGCCATTTAACCTATTAATCATGGTAAAGGAGGTTTTAAATGTCCATCACGTCATTTATATGCCAAATGAATCATTGAAGTGTGCCTTAGATTTCTTTCATAGATAGTCAGAGGTAAATCGTGATCAGTGATTGGTAACATGAAAGGAAAGGATTTGATATTCGTTTAAAATATTTCTGATCACCGAAAGGTGATATGATGCATGCAAACATTTTAAATACGTTTCAAACTATGCGCCTCATTTAATGCATCACAATTGGGGAATGGATTTAGGTCTTATTACTGTATCAATGTGATTTCGTTGATCGCCGATTGTGATATGCTTTATCACATTGGAGGATTTGAGTGTGCCTTTAATCATGTGTTGACTGTTATCACCGATTTTTGATGGCGATATGCCTTATCGCATCAGAGACATCAAGGGGGGTTATGTCATTGTGCTTTTTGATTTACCTTTTCTGACATCCGATAGCAATTACCTTTTTGGATCAGAGTGAGTGAATGTGTCTTTATATATGTTTCCCTTGTTATTGTGATATGCGATCTTGTAATGTATTGTAGAAAACCAGAAATTCATGAAGAAGACTAGAGCTCTCATGGCGACTGTTAGGGTTTAGGTAATGATCTAGGGTTCCGCCTGGGCAGCGTCTGTTACAGGCCTGGAGAACCACAAATCTAGACTGGCAGCACTGTTTCGAAAGGGGCGTTTGCTGTCGGACTGGATGGGCGCAGAGGGGTCCAGTGGGACCTCTACTTTCAAATAGGTCATCCTGCAGAAACGACATCAGAACATGAAGGAAGGAGTCAGAATAGAGGGTCAGAACAGTTCATTGCTGAACAACACAAACAAAAAGGAGAAGACACCAATGATGTTTGACAAGACTGTTTTCTCTGCAGAAGTCAGGTTCTCAGAGGAGCAGGATAGGGGAAGCAATCAAGATGAAACCGCTGTAAAATTTCAGCCCTCAGGAAAGGAGGAAGCTGAACCACAAGCAGACAAAGAACAAAAATACAATAATAAGAAGCAACCGGAGAAGGAGGGAGAAGCCAGCGCGCCCCCGAACAGACATCAGGCCACTAGCAGTGCTTGTAAGCCAAAGAAAACTGACAGTCTACGGGTGACAATCTCTGACTCGGAAATCCAAACCTATAGGGAGCACATGGCTGAACATGCCATCATCTGCAAATTCATGGGAATCTGGCCAACGGAGAGGACTCTCTGCCAATGGATAAGGCAGATGTGGAAACCTAAAGGAGATGTGCAGTTACATCTAGGAGCAAGAGGGTTTTTCACTGTCGCCTTCACTAGCATTGAAGACTAAGACAAGGTTTTCGAGGGTGGCCCGTACTTTCTAGCCTCAACAGGTTTATATATGAGACCCTGGCAGCCGAACTTCGTCCCGGAAAAAGAATCTTTCACTCAAGTCCCGGTATGGATAAGACTCTTTTCTCTCCCGATCGATTATTGGGGGTTGAATGCCTTAAAGCAAATAGGGGATAAGCTCGGAAAGTTTGTCAAAGCTTCGGAAGCTACCCTGCAGAAAAGATACACTTCTTGTGCAAGAATCTGTGTCGAAATGGATGTATCTGGAGCACTTCATGAATGGGTATGGCTGGAGTACAGGGATGAAGAATATTTTCAAGCGTTAGATTATGAACAAATACCCTTCAGGTGTCGGAAATGTCATGAGCATGGACATCTAATGAGGGACTGTCCTCTGAACAGAAAGGAAACAGAAGAAGACAAAACCCAAAACAACAAAGACAAAAACAACTATATCAAACCAAAGTACAGGAAAAGGGCCAACAGAAGAAGGAATGTTAGAGGAGACACAAGGAAAAACCTCTTCGGTAATCCTTTTGAATATCTGGACCTGGAGACTGACTCAGAGGAAAAAAAGAACCCCACGGATAAGGAAGCAGAGCAAGAAGGACATGAACACCCCCCAGTGGAAGGCAAAGAAACAGGAAGTCCTAGCGATGAAGTCCAAATGCAAGACAGAACAGAGGAGTCGGACTACGAAACAGAGATGTTAACTAGTGAAGCGGGAAGTGAAGATCAGGAGCTAGAAGAAACACTAGGAATGGCAGGTTTAGACCTAACAGCACTTGTGGACAAATGGAAATCCAACGGGATTGAAGCAGTTCCGGAGGAAGAGATAAGGACGGTCAAGGACCTCTTCATAGCACGGCAAAAAGAAATCATAGAGAAACAGAAGCACAAACTAGGCGTCATCAAAGGAGGTAACCTTCAACACAAAACATCACTAGGCAAAATCTCTGGTTCAGTACACAAACGCCGCAGAGGCCGCAAATCAAATGGAGAACAACTGAAGGAGCTGGGGGAGATCTTGATCAATGCAGGTCAGATAAAGCAGTTAAGTGAGTACCCATCCTTCCTAAAATCTAGTTAATCATGAAGATTGTATCCTGGAACGCAAGAGGGATGAATAGCCAAAATAAACAAAGACTACTAAAGAGACAGATGGAAAAAAATAATCCAGATATGCTGTTTTTACAAGAAACAAAGTGCAACAAAGATCTCACAGAAAAGCTACGAGTCAAATTAGGAAGAAATTTTGAAGTCCTAGAGATAGAAAGCAAAGGGCCCGAAGGAGGTTTAGCAACCTTCTGGGATACCAGATGATATCAGGTAGTCGCAGTTGAAGCAAGCAAGAACTACTTGGCCATGGAGATGCAACCTACAGGTAACTCTTCCTCTTTCCTTTGCATCAATATCTACAGTCCTCAAAGGTTAGAAGATAAACTTGTTTTCCTAGAATCCTTAAATAAACTCATGGATAGACGCCCTAATGCAAACTTCATCCTGGGAGGGGATTTCAATATGATCACCTCCCTCCTGGAGAAAAAAGGAGGGCTCCGGAAGCTTAATAGGGATGGAGAACAGTTTAAAGACTTTATTGATAATGCAAGATTAGTGGATGTGTACCCCAAACAAGGTAAATTTACCTGGAACAACAAAAGGGGGGGTGAAAGTTTGATCTCCTCAAGACTGGACCGGTTTCTTGTTTCGGAGAATTTATTATTAGATGGAAAAATCGTGGAGTCAAGCATACTTCCTAGTGGAGGATCGGACCACTAGCCAATCTCTCTCATAGTCGAGGTTCCAGGAACTCCTAGGAACAAACCCTTCCAATTCGAAAAGTTTTGGATCGAACACCCTAATTTCCTCACCATGGTGGAAAAATGGTGGTCAGAACCCTTAGATGAAGAAGGGTCCAAAATGTTCAATTTGCAAAAAAGACTAAAAAACATCAAATTGAAATTAAAAGACTGGAACAAAACAGTTTTTGGGAATATATTTCAGGAAAAAGAAACCATTGAACAAAAATTGGAACAAATTCACAAGGACGGGATGGCAGGCAAAAGAGATGAGGAATATTGTGCACAAGAGAAAGAGATCACTCAACAATGGCACAATAGATGCAAGCAAGAAGAGGCATTATGGAAATAGAAATCTCGAGTTCTATGGCTAAAGGAAGGAGAGCAAAATACTAAATTTTTCCATAGATCGGCCATGGATTATAGAAGTGTCAACAAGATCCTGGAGCTGAAGAACAGTGAAGGAGAAATCCTCAGAAATCATAAGGATATCTCAGCTCTACTTTCAAATCACTTCAGCAACATAGCGCGAGAACCGGAGATCAATAGGGAGGCGGCCATTCAAGAAATAACCAATGCCATTCCCAACTCAATTACAGAGGAGCAGAATTGGGCCCTAAGGAAAACGATCACTATGGAAGAGGTTGAGGAAGCAGTCAGGAACATGCCTAATGACAAAGCGCCGAGACCAGATGGATTCACCATCAATTTCTACAAAGCCTGCTGGAAAATTGCCAAGAACGACATTTGGGAGATCGTGGAAGATTCAAGAAGATCTAAAACTATCCTTAAATCACTCAATTCAACTTTTATTGCTCTAGTTCCCAAAGTAGAGGTGGCCAACACTCCGGAAAAGTTCAGACCAATAGCCCTCTGCAACGTTATATACAAGATCATATCAAAAGTAATTGCCAACAGGCTGAAGATGATCCTCTCGGGCATCATTTCGCAGGAATAGTCCTGCTACGTGGAAGGCAGGCAGATTCTAGACAACATTTTGCTAGCCCAGGAGATGATACACTCTCTCCATTCAAGGAAAGCAGCTGGAATGCTAATGCAGTTGGACCTATCCAAAGCTTATGACAAGGTGAGTTGGACTTACCTGGAAGAAATTTTAGACGCTTTTGGCTTCAACAAGCCATGGCTCAAATGGATCTTAGTGCTTATTAAATCCCCGAGATACTCTATTCTGGTGAATGGAACTCCTTCCACGCCCTTCAGCCCTTCAAGAGGCATAAGACAAGGGGACCCTTTATCCCCTTTTTTGTTTGTCATTCTAATGGAAGGCCTAAGCAGACTAATTGCCAAGAGAAAAGTAGATGGCCAAATCAAAGGTTTACAGCCTATCAGATCCTGCCCTGCCACCACACATCAATAATTCGTGGATGATACCATGTTACATGGTACCCCCACTGTGAAAGAAGCCACCGCGTACATAGATATTCTCCATCTCTTTAGCAGAGCCTCGGGTATGGAGATTAACTTCTCCAAATCAACCATTTTCTTCTTCAACACTCATCAAGCTGTTCAATCTCATCTATCCAGACTGCTGGGGTTTAAAATTGGTTCCTTACCTTCCAGATATCTAGGTTCCCCCCTAACCCTTAAACCTTGGCAAAAGGCTCATTGGGAGAAAGTCCTAGCCAACATGGAAAGGAGATGCAAACATTGGACTAACAGAGCCCTGAATTTTGAAGGCAGACTAGTTCTCACGAAAGCAATCTTGCAGGACATCCCCCAATACTTGCTCTCGATCCTTCCGGCTCCTAAAGGCATCTTAGATCAAATAAGAAATATTCAGCGTTCTTTCCTATGGAGTGGAAATAGTGAGAAGAGGAAGTGGTCGCTGGTGGCCTAGAAAAAACTTTGCAGACCAAAGAACAGGGGAGGCTTGAATCTGGTTGATCCCTCAGTAGTTAACAGAGTCTGTGGAGCCAAAATTTGGTGGAAGTGGATATCAAACACAACCCTCCCATGGGCCACTCTTTGGAAGGAGAAGTACAGGCCGACCGGGTGCAATCTGGATCTCATAAGAATGCAGGAATCCCCCAATGGATCCCCTATATGGAATCACGCTCAAGCCAACAGAAGCATTGTCCAGGATCATAGCTTCTGGGAAATTCAGAATGGGACACAAGCTCTCTTATGGGAGGATGCTTAGCAGCAATCCCCGAAATTAGAATCCCCTACCCTCCAACCCTTAAAGCTATCAAACCAAACAGAGGGCCATAGCAGAGTCAACCACTATTGGAACCCTTCCAGTGAAGACCCGGAGTGGAGAGAATGGAAAGTTTTCAACCCAGACCACAATGAAGTGCCTCATGATGTTATCCACGATTTAAACCAACAAATTCTCAAAAGAAAGATTAGAATAGCTGTTGAAAATGACAAGCTCAGATGGGGACCGAAAGGTAATGGGGAGTTCTCGCTTAAAGAAGCAAGAAGCATTATCGAAAGAGAAGAACAGCCCGACACCATGCCATGGGCCGACAAAGTTTGGGATAACTTTCAATGGCCGAAAATAAGAACCTTTCTGTGGCTTCTTATGCAGAGGAGGACTCTAACTTGGGAGAACCTACTAAGAAAGGGATTTCAGGGACCTTCGAGATGCCCCATGTGCCTGCAGGAGGAGGAAACGATGAATCACCTTTTCAACTCCTGTGAGTGGGCATCCCAGTTATGGCTGTGGATGGAAGCAATATTGGAAGATACGGATCGGAACAGGGACTCCATTTAGGATTCTATAACCAACTGGAGAAGGAATTTTTCTAGGATTAACAGAGTGGACAGCATTTGGAAATGCACCCCAGGGTTCATTACTTGGACAATATGGAAAGAAAGGAATTGACGAATCTTCACAGAAGAGAACCGTAACATTGAATGCGCAAAAGAATCCATATTAATCAATATCAAACAGCTGGTTCAGGCAAAATGCAAAATTGATCCAAATGATAAACCAACGGGAAAGGACTTATGCATTTTAAAGAAATTTCAACTGGAAGCCTCCAGCAGTTGTCCCTCCGGAGAAAACAGAGCCCACACCTCCTCTCAACTTCACAGCTGGCAACTACCTCCGGAAGCCTGCCTCAAATTGAATTTTGATGGAGCTTTGAGGGGTAACCCAGGTATAGCAGGAATCGGAGGGGCCATTCGAAATCACAAAGGATATATCATCCACATTTTTTGCAGGTCGTTGGGGGAATGCATGAACAATGAAGCAGAATTCGCAGCGATGGAGCAAGGTCTAAAGATTCTCAGGTCCTTCAGACAAGGTAATTTCATAGTGGAGGGGGATTCTTCTTTGGCAATCTCTGCGGCAAAGTGCCTTCAAGCAGGAACTCACACCAGTAAAGTAACCAAACATTGGAGACTGGCGAAGGCTACCGAGAGTATAGCGGAATTGATAGCAGATCTGAGAGGCATTGTCTTCCAATCTATCAGAAGAAAGGCAAATGGACTGGCTGATTTCCTGGCAAACCACGGGGCTGACACACCACACCTCATCACGAACAGCTGTTGGCAGGACGTAAACTGCCCAACCCTCAAGGTGACATGTGCACAGTTGGCAGAAAAGGACAATATCCAAGCCGACTCATCCTAAGGGGTGACGGCCCCAGTGCCAGGCACCGGAATGAGAAAATCATCGGCATCAGCAATAATCATGACCACAGTAATGGAATGACAGGACGACTAGGACAGGGGACATCCCGGCGGCAGCATGCCAGCACAAGGATCGATCATCACATTTCAACTTATCGAACCAACTGCATCAACATTGGCCAATTCGTTACATATGGCAGGAAATCGCATGACAAGGTACCCAGAGCATTTATGTCAAACCATAAAGAAGCAGAGGGGATCGAAGCTCGGCACAGGAGGAATCAGCAGGCTGCAACACAGAGCACCCCCGTTACTTCCAATCACCGTAACGATCTTTCAACCGTACAACACACTTGGCATAAAGGTAATCAAGTCATGAGCAGCCACTTCTTCTTTGATTCAGCCTGTAACGGCCTCGCCTGTGCGAACCTAATTCCCATTTATGGCATCGGTACCCGAAGAATGAGCGGGACAGAAACCATCCTTAGACGATTTCATAATCGGAGAGGCTATAAAGCAAGATCTCTCAACCCTATTTTTCCCACAACTTATCAAGAGAAGGTTGAGAACAAGTCCGCTAACGATAATTGCTGTAGTGGGAGAAGGTATAGAGGGATAATCATGGACGCGGGTGGTAGTCGCTGCGCTGCAGCTAATCAGGACCTCTATGAAGCGAAGAGAGGGTATGAAACTCGAGCCATTGCCAAGCACAAGCGCAAGGTGGCGGAGCTGGAAGACAAGGTTAAGCAGGAAGAGAGAGGTCGCACGGAGGAGGAGGTTGCTGCAGAAGTGGATTGGCTGAAAGATCCAGGCACCCCTTCTAAGAGGGCCACTCAGTTTGTGCGGACCAAAGCGGAAAGCTGGCGCACAAAGACACTAATTGCCAAAGCGTTGGAATCCATTGAAAAGGAGAGGCCGAAAATCATCACTGAAGTGAACTTAACGGAAGCTCAAATGGCCAAGATCCTCGACTACAACAATGCTCTAGACAGTCGCATCACCAGGGTGCAGGATGCCATACATATCGTCGACCGCAAGCTAACTCTGTTAATTAAGCTGCTGAAAGATACCATCAACCAGGGCCCTGCTACCCCTCAGACCACAAATGCAACGGAGCAGGGTGATAATTTACTGGATGCAATGCAAGCCAGGGTGAATACCCATGCTGCACAGATGGGCCTGGATACCATCGGTCTGTTGGGCAAGCATATCTAATCTTAGCCCCTGTTCCTCTGCTCTTTTTGACTTCTTCTTTGTGTTTTCGGCTCCTTATGGCCTTTTCTGGGTATACCAATGTCAATGTCTCGGTCTGCTATGTCTCGGCACTCTCGCAGTTTACGAATAAGGTTTGCCAATGCCGCCCTGCGTGGTGTGCTTCCGGCAATTTAGTCATGGTGGTTAGCTTGTCCCAGTTGTCTATCTGCCACTGCAGATGTTTTGTACACTATTTTGTTATATAATATAATACTCTGACTTACACAAAAAAAAAAAAAAATGGTCTAAGAATCAAATGTTTAAGATTGGAAAGAGGATGTGAATTTCCTTCAAATTATTTTAATGAATTCGGTGATAAATATGGAATCAAGAGACAACTTCCAATTGCAAGAACTCCACAACATAATGGATTTATAGGAAGAAATAACAAACCAATGCAAGAAATACCAAGAACAATGTTGTTAGAGGTCAAGTTATAAGTTTTGGAGAGAAGTAGTCGTTGCAACACTTTACATCATGAACAGAGCAAACTCTGAGTTAACAATAATAAGACACCATATGAGCTATGGGAAGGGGGGCCAGCCTCAGATAAGTATTTCATAATTTTTGGAATTAAATTTTACATGAAAACAAATGATTATAAATTGGGAAAAATTGATTCTAAAGTAGATGAGGGAATCTTCCTTGTATAATTAACAAGAATTAAAGCTTACAAATGCTACAATAAAAGACTACACAAAGGTGTGGAAAGTATTGATGTAAGAACAGAAGAAGCATGGTCAGAGTAAGAAGTAGAACAAACAAATGAGAATTCAAAAGATACCATCTACATGGACCAGTAAGAGATTGCTACAAAGGAATAAGAAGAAGAAGCATGGTCGCCATCCACAAAAGCTTTTAAATTTGTACAAAATCATCACCTAGAGAACCAAATAATTAGAGGCGTTGATATAGGTATACAAACCTAAAGAATAATGACTAGTACACCACGAAAAGGAAATTTTTCCTTGCTATCCAAAATAGATCCAAAGTATTTTGCATAAGCTACTAGGGACCAAGATTGGGTGAATGATATGGAAGAATAATGGAACCTGGGAAGTTGTGCCATGACAAAAAAATAAAAATGTGATTGGGACTAAGTGGGTATTCAAAAACAAGATGAATGAAAAGGGATAGATTATTAGAATTCATGCAAGACTTATTTGTAAAGGCTATGCGCAAATTAAAGGAATTGACTTTGAATAAATCTTTTCTCTAATCACTAGATTGAAAGCAATTAGAATAGTTTTGGCTTTTTTGTGTTTGAAAGGCTTAAAATTTTATTATATGGGCACTAAATTAGTCTTTCTAAATGGATATTTAAAGGAAAAAGTATACATTGAACAACTAGAATATTCTGACATTTCTGAAAAATAAAGGTTGTGTGCAAATTGAAGAGAGCTCTTTAAGGGTTAAAACAAGCTCCAAGAACTTGGTATGCCAAGTTGGACCACTATATTCAACAACAAGGTTTCAAAATAGGGGTTGTTAACAACAATCTGTACATCAATGTGGAAAGGGATAGCTTATTGATTACACTTGTATATGTGGATGATCTCATTTTCAGAAGCAATAATGATGATACAAGTCATGTATTTGCTTTGGAAATGTCAAAGTTTGAAATGTCAATGATTGGAGAATCATATTTTTTCCTTGGACTATAGTTTTCTCAAAACAATGAAGGAATATTCATTACCAAACCAAATACCTAAAGGAGATTCTCAAGTGGTTTGGAATGGAAGAATGTGCACTAATTAGTACCCCTATGATTATTGGATGTAATTTTAGTAAGGATGATGAATCTCCTGAAGTCAATTCAACTCTTTACATGTCCATGATTGGGAGTCTACTATACTTGCAAACTTCAATACCAGACAGTATGCATGCAGTAGGAATGGCCACAAGATTTCATTCAGCGCCAAAGGAATCACATATGCAAGCAATGAAAAGGATATTTCAATACTTAAAAGGCACACTCAATTTTAGGCTTTGGTAGCGTAAGAGTATATATTTCACATTAATAACATACATATATGTTGATTGGGCAGGTAGTATTGATGATAGAAAAAACTCTAGTGTGAGTGTAATTCTCCTAAGAGATTTTCTTGTGTCTTGATCATGCAGAGGAATCATCACTTTCTCTCTTTATAGTTGAAGTTGAATACACAGCAGCAACAGACAGTTGTACACAAGTTCTCTAGATGAAACAAACTTTGCAGGACATCAAAGTGGAATATGATCAGCCCATTGTTATTTTTTGCGAAAACACTAGTGTAGTTAATATCTCAAATAATCTTGTCATTCATTCATAAAATTAAAATTAAAATAATAAAAATATAAAACAATAAAATTAAATTTAATTAAAATAATAATAATAATAATTAAATTTAATTAAACAAAATAATAAATAAATTAAAATTATATATATATATATTCCAATCAAGTAGCATTTCCTCACATGAAAATTCGACGAGAAAAATGTCAAGATAGAATATATTGGCACCAAAGAACAAATTGTTGACATCTTTACCAAACCTTTGCCTCAGGAAACTTTTGAATATCTCAAGCAGAAGTTGATAGTAATCTCTCCTTTATCTTAGCAAATGAATCACAAAATCATGGGTAGCAACCTTTTCTATTGGTGTCAAAGTGGGGGAGAATGCAAACAAGGGGCGAAGCTAGGAAGAAGTATGGAGAGAATGCAGAAAATAGGAGCAGTTATCAAAAGAATCAAATATCAAAGTATTGCCATCGATATCAAAGGGGAAGATTACTTAAAATGGTTGTTATTGATTTCAAAGGTTATCCAAATTAAAGAGAAAGTTACATAGTCAAATAGCATATTTTGAGGCCTTTCCAACGATATATGGCACACCTTCTAGAAATATTCTTTTTGGATTTTTGATGCCTCATTTAGATACCTTATCTTTGAATGCATTTTTACTCCAATTACCTAGCTCAAATGGGAGCATTATATATATATATGGAAAATTTATTTTTTATACCTTTTCAATGGTATGGAACTACTTCTAAATCCTAACGGTTGAGAAGAAATGACTTTTGAATATTCATTATACATTCTAGTAATAATTGCACAAGTTAGCCTAGCCAATGCACAAGTTGGCTCAGTCTAGACCCCAAATGCACTATAAATAGGCGTGAGAAGGAGCATTTCTAGTCACTCACTCAAGCAAAACCATTTTGTTTTAAGGTAGAGAAGGAGCAAGTGTGAGATTCATACTTTATGAACCAAAGTGAAAAGAAGTAAATCCAAAATCTAGTCAAGCTCGAGGAATTTTTTGTGGGATATATTCGCTACCCTACGTGGGTGTTAAAAGGGTTTTTGGCACACTTTTTGGGAAGGTTTTTGGTTATGTTTTGACGGAGGTAGAATTATGGTCTGATATAGAGGCCAAGTTTCATCCTTATTGGAGACCAAGTTTCAGCGTTGTTGGAGATCGAATTTTAGCCCTTCTAGAGGCCGAGTTTCACCTCTACTAGAGCCCGAGTTTCAGCCCTACTAGAGGTCAAGTTTAAACCCTGTTGGAAGCCGATTTTTAGCCTATTTGAAGGTTGACTTATAGACTTGTTAGATTCCAAGTTTAAGTCTTGGTTAGATGTTGATTTATGGACCTATTGGAGGTTGAGTACTAGTTGGAGGCCTAGTTCTAGATTAAGTTGTGCACAAGTTGTCGGGAGGGAAAAATTCTTTGAATAGATTCCAAGCCTAGATGTTGTCTCTTGAATAGTTGTAAGTTGGTTCTTACTAAGGATTAGTGTCCTCATCATTTTGATAGATTAGAGTCTGCTTTTTTTGTAAGTTGGTGCTTAGAGAGGATTGGTTTGCTCATAAGTGATTGTAATAAATTGAAGATTGTTTGAAAAACAAGTGTTTCTTCTTCAAATTTGGATTTGGTCTTTAATATTTGTGATCATTCTTAGCACTAATGATTGATTATGATGAGACTTTAGAGTAATAAAGTGAAAAAATGTTGAAAGTAACAAAATACGTATTCACCCCCCTCTTGGTATTTTTGACACAAAACTTCTCCCTATGAGGAATCATATAAAAGGTGTGCCCAATTCAATTAGTCATGACTCATCATCTACTTGTGTACTTGTAGAAACTAAATACACATCCCCTCCACCATTTGAGAAGGTTTTTACTTCTATAGAAGGAGCATCATCAAATCCCTTCCATTTTTTAGCAATTTTGGATTTACAGTCTTTCTTGTAATGCCCTTGTTTTTTGCATCTCTAACATACCTTTACGAAATTCCTAGAGATTTATATCTTACTCTAGATTTAGATATCCCACTTTAGGACTTACTTTTATTTCTATTCTAGGAACGTCCTCTTATATACAAGACATCTATGTTCTAAATTTCCATATATAACCATATCATCTCCTCTGATAATAAAGATGGGACTACATCATCGAAACTTAAAGTAGATGCATTGCAACCTATAGCAACAACCAAAATATCCCATGAGCCTAGTAAAGAACATAAAAAACTAATACCCTTATATTCACCTAAAATCTTAATATCAGCATACAATAACTAACTTACCACAATATTAACAGCATCTAGATACTCAGTCGTCAAGTCTCCGTCATTCATGCTCAAGTTATACAATTTTTTCCATACAAACAAAGTTTTCACCAAGGAATTATACTAATAAAAAGTCCCTAACTTATTCTACAATGCCTTTGCTATAGATTCTCCTAAAACATTCAGTAATAATGAATCTAAGAATCATTATTGTATTGTTCTCTTTGCATTTCAATCCAAATTGGTTTAATCTTCAATCTACGTCCTTGTTGGTGAGGTACCTAGATCCATAATGATCCATTGATCTTTGTCCACCAACAGATCTTCCACTTTGAGCTTCCACGGCTCAAAACTCTACCCATTAAACTTATTGATCTCTATCTTGGAATTATTTGTCATTTCCTTTCACCAAAAGAACCAATTATGCAAATATCCCATTGTAATAGATTCTACCACTAGCCCAAGAAAAACCCCTTAGCCCTAAAAGCATCCCCTCGAAGCTAAACCTAGCTTTGATACCAAATATAGGTTATAATCTTGTATATTTAATTGCTACGAACATATTCTTAATAAAAATATAAAAAATGCAATGGAGAACACAAATATTAGCATAGATATTTTACCCTAGAAACCTAAACCAAAAAAACTAAAAATATTTTCGATATATATTCTTCTTTATAGTATTAGAATTATATATATGTATATGTGTGTGTGTGTGTGTGTGTGTGTGTGTGTGTGTGTGTGTGTGCGTATTTATATTCATGCAACATCCATAAATCACTAATTCATTTGTCCTGGATTAGAATACAATTTTATTTCTATAACTGAAACTACAAAATAATGGGATAAACCACCATGCACCAAAAAGCCACCAAAGGAGAAAAACGTGTACCAAAATTTGCCAAAACATAAGCAAAAAACTACACAAAAAATTTGGATGGGTGTTTTGTCCCCACCATGACCCCCCCACGACGCCCAACACAACATACAACACGTACAGGTAGTTGTGTAAATAATATAACACATACCTATAATGTGGAGGAATGTAACCTAAGGCTCGCTTAAAGATACAATGGGAGAGGCCAAAAAAATTACACAAGGTCATCTGAGCCATAGGAGAATAAATACATAGCATGAGGTTGTATAATAAGAAATGGGTGTCATTAGAGTGTCAAAGTTATGCACTTGATATGACCCTAAGAGTGGAATATTAAGGTTAAACGTATATGATACGAACTGAACAGGGGCACATATGGAGTTAAATGTATATGTAATGGGATAAATATATATGTAATAGTAGTTGACCTAATAAAACCCCATATATATCACCCTTGGGGCCATATTAGAACTAGTAACAGCATCAAAGAAACACCAAAAAATCCATAGGTGGGTTATTGGGAAAATATGAATTTAAATAAGTCATGGTATTGGTTGAGATCATGGGTTGTATAAGGTTCAATGAGGGCTATAAATTTCACTTTGGTCTTCGACAAAGATGTGTGGGTGGTGAGCACCAGTATTGCAGCAATAACATTGCAACTCTTGGGCTGCCTACTTTACTCTTATCAACCCGGTAGTTCGTAACAAACTTGGAAGCGTCGGTGTTGTATGCACAAGTACTAGTTCTCACTGCAGGTTGTCACTTGGTCAGCCGGCACAAGATCACTAGGAGCTCAAGCCAACTTCTATGGATTCTAGAAGAAGCTCTATATGTGATGAAAGGAAAGAAATATTACTCTACAGATGCCATTCTAACTACAGAAAGGAAAAGACTAAAATGTAAAGCAAACCTATTAAATCCTAATTAACCAACTAATTCTACTTTTGCAGAAAGCACTATGAAAACCATGAAAGGAATGCCATTACCTACTCAAGGAAGTAAACAACATCTAACTATGCTATTTCTGGAAGTAAATAAGCAAAAAACATATTTTTGGATTTTTATGTACTTTTATGTGAATTTGACATGCATGTAATTTATTGTGTGTGAGTGTGGCAGCGAGTAGGTGGTGTTGAAGGGCGATTTTGGGACTTGAGAGGATGTAGGATCGTGTGGATGGGTCTTAGGAGGTCTCAAGTGGCCCTCTGGAGGCTTTTCCCACACTCAACCTTCAAAAGAAAGCCTACAGGAAAATCCACAAGAGGACACAGGAAATCTACAAGAGGAAAACAGGGAAACTATAGGAGGCCTACAGGAGGAGGCCGAGAGCAGTTTTCACTGTTTTGAGGGTGTGATAGTGGGTGAAAAAGGTGGATGAAGGTTGGAAGGAGGTGTTAGGGTGCCTATGGTCTACCATGAACCACCAGGAAAGAGAAAGATGATTGGATTTGCTCAAGGAGAGAGGAAGAAGTTCTATGGAAAAATGCAAGAAACTAGGGCAGAATTGAGGTGAGATTTGGGAGACCTATAGGGCATGGATCAGATGGAGGGTGTGCTTGTTGATAAGATGGACTACTGCTGGAAGATATCTTCTGCATAGAAACTGACAGTCAACCAAGGAAATCAAGCAACAAGTGAAATGAATGCATTTAGGAAAAACAAAGTTTTGCATGAAAATGATCTAAACTATGATCTATGAGAGGAAATGTTGGGAAATGCTACAAGCAAGGGAAGCATGAAAGAAGACTATTGCAAATCAGGAAGTGAGAATGATGAAGAAGATCTAAGGCAAAGTGAAGCTGGACTATTAACCTACTAAAAAGCTGCAAACACTAGAAGTCCTATGAAGGAGGAAAATCTGTGTTTTTGGGGCAACAAGAGAGTCTTTGCCTCAAATCATGGTCCCAGAGGAAGGAAGAGAGGCCAAGGCACTATTGCTAGCCTTTTGAATCTTTGCTGGTCACTACTTAACCTGCTACAGAAAGCACAAATGGAAGCAAACTACTAAATCATCAAAAGCAACCTATTCTTAACCATAAGAGAAATGCATCTAATAGCAAACTAATCTACAAACTGAAACAAGGCATACAAATAAAAGTAAAGAGGAGCTTGGCTATTTGGATTGGGCCCTAATCCAAGAGCTTCAGCCCTCTGAGGTAACTCAGTGCTAGCTCAAAAGAGATTCCATCTTTATTTTCAAAACAATAGCAAGATTACATGAAATTGTCACAAAATAATAAGCTCAAAATTTGAGCAGAGTTTACATAAGCAAAAAATCTAACCCTAGTGAGGCCCTAGGCCTCTCTACTTATACAAATGAAGCTACCAATAGCTTCCTTAAAATCAGGGAGGCTTGGCTCCCAAAACTCGAGATAATCATCAATCATCCTCCACTTTCTCGGCTGCCTTCTAGTGCATGATTCGGCTGCTTGTACTCCGAGATGAATGAAATGGAATTCAAAGTGAGGAGTAATAAATGAGGGGGATTCCCTCCTATAAGTCCTCTCCTTTGTCCACTTCGAGTTATTGTTGCCATTTGTCCACTAGATCCTTGACTTTGACCTCAAAATCCATCACTAATCTGCATTAAATACATGTTAGACCACATGGCACAATAACTAACTCAACTCACTCTATAAGCATAAATATAATCAGAAAATCATATAATAAGCTAAGAGAATGGTTGATTTTACTAGGATAGGAGGTAAAATGAGCCCATATAATTACCCATTTATGAGGCTCATCAGTGGGACCCATTAATGTGAAAGTAAAACTCGTTATGAGGATTTCAAGAGTTCATTATAGGACACCACAAATGCTATAGTTTCTAAAATATGTAGTAGAGAAAGCCCCAAATTTTGTGAATAGTGTATGGTTCTATGTAAGCTTATCCAATAGCAACGAGTTTGGTGAAGAGATTTATGCCAACTTTTCAATGATTCTACATATCTTTTATATCTCAAGGACTCATAAGACACCTCTATTTTTCTTTAGAAACCTCAAAACCATGCCTAAGGAATTATTTTGAATAGTGTTTATAACACATTACATGTGAACATAAAAACCTTTGGATTATTCCATAAATACATGTAAAAGCTCAAATATTATTCACAAATTTATTTTATATATATAAATACATATGAATATTGTAAGAAAACACTTGTGATGATTTAAACTAGAAACCTATCATAAGGAGTTTCTTAATAGTGCACCCATTCATGATCAATCCAAAATTCCATAGACGTGTGTGTGTGTACCCATGAAGTGTAGACCAATTGGTTTGTGTGGGATTTAGTCCTCACCAAGTCACGGGTTCAAATCTACTGGGTAGGGGTTGATGATGGGAGCTACCTTTGGGGGAATTAAATTATCAGGAGGGGCATCCAAGCTCAACTAAGCTTCACACAATCCTGGTGATATCATCCCATTGGTCAGTGGATTGTTCTTCCATCCAACATTGAGGCTAGCCTCGACCTAGGCTCAGCCTAGTTCATAAATATATATATATATATATATATAACCATTTCCCCATAAGCTCTTCATTCTAACATTCACTCTCAATTTTTAGTAAAAATAATTAAAACCCATCATTATAAGAAATTACATTATTTTGAAATTTGATAATACTCATGTTACTCATCATAAATTATTTGACACATAACATATCTCTACATTTGAAAAACTTTATAAGGTTTGGTGATTATCCCAATGAAATGGTTATTCTATTGATAGGTTTGGTGATTATCCTAGTGAAATGGTATCTCACCCATATGATCTTTCTTTCTTGTATTTGTTCAAAAATATAATGATAATAGATTTTTATATTTTAATCATTAAATGACAAAGTAGGGTTTTAACCAATAATATTATACTCTAATTATCACCATAGTATTGGAGCTTTTATTAAAGAATGGCCCAATTCAAGAAATAATTTTTTACCATATTAGTATTGTGAGTGGTAAAACTATGTATCCATCTTCTATAAAGGATAAAGCAATCATAAATTTATTTTTGTTAATCTTTAAAAATGGATACTAACGCAAGGAGAAAAGCATATTAATTTAAAAGTATATATTTATATCCATCATCACTTCCAATAAGTCAATATTTCTACCATATTTATATTAGAGTCAAAAATAATATTCACGTTGGTGTATCTCATTATTTATATTAGAGTCCAAATTTATATGCACTCCCGGAAAAGACAGATTATTAAAGCCAACCTATGTATTTACCCATCCTCATACTCTGTAGTTGGACTCTTATCGTTGTGTCTGCCCACTCTAAGTCCATTTATTTAGGATCAAGCATTCAATATAGGTGTGTCATGATTGGAGTCCCTACTACGATTACATGAAATAAAGCAAGGTAAGGTGTGATCCCTTGAGCTTAAGTTGATTGCGGATTCTTGGAATATTCCAAGATATGGCAAATATGGGTGAGGTCAAATATGATGGGCCTCTAAATTAGACATAAATTAAGGCCCATCTGACAATCTTTCAACACATTAAACCTCTCTTTTTGCATTAGATAATGTATTTTTAACTGTAATATGTTCATTACGAATGTTTATGGATATATGCGTATTTGTGCCTAATATTATTTATTTTTGTGGAATATTGTGAGAATATTGAGCAGATTATAAAGATTTGGAGGAGGCGATAATTTAGGGACTTGCTTCCTAGTACAGGGGGATCAATATTAAATAATAAATCAAGAAGATATTCTGAAATAATTCACAGATTCTGGAGCTCCAATAATTGAGAAAATCTAGGAATGTGTTCCATGTCATTTAATGAGATTCCTAGCATTAGGAAGCAGATCCACTAATTAAGGGATTTTGGTGGGGAAATCTTCCTCCTTTCATGGGGAATGTTTCCTAATTATTTTGTATCAATAACAAGTCGAATTTGCCTCTAGGGGTTGATTTTTATTAGTCTTCTTGTGGAGAGAACTCGTATTTTTGCAACTCCATTTTCATATCTTGCAAAGATGTAATTGTGTTGATGGAAATAATGAAGATTGGTGTCACGTTCAGCTTCTAAATCTTGGTCTCCTCCATAGGAATTTGATTTTCCTTGGACTTGGACATCCTAGGAGTGTCAAAGCCCTTTTGTATCACTTACTTTTCTTCCTTTCACTTCTTATTCACATGCATCTCTTGTTCTTGTCTTCTTTCTATTTCTGGATTTAGTATTAATGATTTCTTGGTGTAGGATTGGGTTAAATGGTTGAAGTAGGTTATTTTGTAGGATCACAAGAACCATTTCATCATTGGAATAGCTTTGGAAGGTCTTAGTAATCATTGAGCTACTTGGATTAGTTTTCTTATTCCCGAATATAGATTTATGGAATCCCTTTGTGGTAAATAACAGTAAATTTTTGCTATGTTTTAGAACATGCTAATGAGCTTCACTCGAGTTGATTCCACTTGCATTAGATTAAAAAAAATATTTTATTTAATAGCAAAAATCACCCCATTGCATTTTCACTTGATTAGGTTAAGCATTTGATAGATTTACTTGCTCACTAATTCTCGAATTTATAGATTTTAGACTAGTAATTTTCTGCTATTTTTTAGAATGGGTTAACATAAGTCTTTTTGAGTGATTCGACTTGGAATGGAGACCTAAGACATCCTAGTCAATAAGAAAATTTGTCCCATGCAATTTGGATTTGATTTTCTTGGTCATTTGATAAATTATAGTTTCTTGTAGTAAATCTATAGTTTCTTGTAGTAACTACATGATTTCTTGTAACAGCCTTCCAACATGCATATACTTGCCCAGATTCAGTCAAGAAACTTGTTTATTGTCCCTTAGGGTTGATTCAAGTCCCCTAGTTTCTAAATCAACGATTAGGGAAGACTAAAGACCACTTAGGACTTACCTCTTTACCCATGCAAAACATTTTGGTGATTTGGGATAATGATGAAAATGAGAACTTTGGGGTTGCCCAAAACCCCAATTTCTTTAAAAAACCAAGATCCTGGACTTGTGGGTTATGGCCCATTCAATCTTCCGCTGCGCTGCAATAGGAATATCCAACCACCGTTCTTAAGAATGAAACCAGAGTGTAAGGAATTATGCGCACAGAATTTTTTCAACGCACACATCTGAATATTATAACAACGCACCACATAAGCGGTGAGCGCACACCATTTCAAAGTTTGTGTAACGTTCTACAATACCACGCATAGCCTTCTAATAAACAACACAACTCACGCCAATTTAACATTACAAATAAACATTATTGGAATTATAGTCGCAGCGTATGGAAAGTTTGTTGGACTGCGCGCTGTATACGGTTGTTCAACTGCCACGGTACTGTTAATTAACACAGCATTCAAATGTAAGTGCCGCTGCTTCCCATCGAATCCTACAGGCATACATATCATAAAAAGAAAAGTCTATGCACCGCTATTCTTTAAACACATCCAAATGCCACAGCGTTTTTCATATGTATCTACAGGCATACGCATAACCCAAGTTAATGGACAGCGCTGCACAGCTGCTCTAAAAGCACGTCCATACCTTTCTATTCATCCACCCAAAAACAAATCTATAAGTTAACACGCAGGGTATACAAACAACACTAAACCCAGGTTTATATATTACACAAAACACTTACAAAATTAAGGCATTTCAGCCTTAAACCGAGCTCACGCTCGACTACATTTTACTCACACAGTTTTTCCTCACAAAA